>JAPEIX020051792.1:0-11448 GCA_026122405.2 Zoanthus sansibaricus | reverse complement strand
ATTTAATAAGGTTTCATCAACAGGTTCAAAAGTTAAGACAATTTTACTTTTTATGAAATCGTTTTTAGCAGGACAAGGGTTAATAATGCAACATTTGTTTGCAACTGGAATAAAATACATGAGAACTTCACGAGAACAATTTGCAGGATTCATTATTTTCTCTTTCTGTATATCAAATTTCGTAGCTCGTATTTTTTTAGATACAAATACAGTTTCTGGACATCAGCCAGTGACCAAATTCTGTTTTATAATCTCAAAAAAGTAATTTTTTTTGAGCTTAAAAAGCGTTTACACCCGATTTAAGTATGATTATATTTTTTAAGAACATCTGAGGCTAAAATCTTAAAAATATTTAAGAACATTCAGCCTCGGCGCAAAAATAAGACGTTGTTATAAAAAAAATAATGTACATTTATTTGGGATGGGGTAAACATCCGTTCAGATGTTAAAATATATTTCCTATGTTGTTTGAAATTCACTAATTAATTAAGTTAAATAGGCATGGTTTCCATTAAATAAACTTTCACACGTTATTAATTTATCGGATACGACCAAAAGGCGTCTACATGATGACCAATATTTCCTCTTAGTAAAAAAAAATCAATGTAATTTACTAAAAATTACAATGTAAATAATCATATTACTTATTGATAAAATCTCTAAAAATGCATTTACCAGTAAACTGAGAACAAAATAGTTAATTTGAACTATTTAGTGGCATCAGTTATCAAATCAATAACTGCATATATAATATATGAATAAAGGAAAAACTTCGGCTATTGCTTTATCTCCAAAGTGGACTAAGAACTAAGATAAATTTAATAAGTTATTCTCGTGAAAGAGTAGACAGCAAGGTGCAAACGGGCAATTTTTGTTAATTTCATTCGTAAAAATGACCAATTAGCAAAGCTATTTTGCCTTGTATAAGATCATTAATTCCTTTTTGTTTTGTTTTGTAGCGATTACCTCAGGCTCGACTCAGTTATGACATAGGAGTATAAGGAAATGAAAGTGTCTAGTGCATAGGAGAGAAAGTATAGATGCAAACTTTGCTTTTAGAATTTGAGAACAATAGCTTTGAGCGCGTGGCCGTACAGAGCCATCAGTACTAGTTGGCTAATTAGGAATATACTGGAGAAAAATTGACTACGGAATCAACCAAAATATCTAAATACAATCAGAAAGTCTAAACCAACCAACTCTCAACGCTGAGCATACAGCCTCGCGTACCCGTCTACACAAAATATACTACATTAACATTCTTTGCGAAAAAAAATAAATATCCTACTCGCAGCCATAGACCATCCGGAAGGTCAGTTAAATTCATTTTGGCAATATATTGTTCCCCTTAATGGCCTCAGTATCCGTTTTGTGTGATATTTCATTCACCATGGCTTCTCAAGCCCATCTCGGTATTTAACATTTTAATAAAATTATACTTTGTTATTATACCACACAATTTTTTTTATAAAAACACTTTTATTCGGAACAATGACGCTCAGAATGGCCGACAATTAAGAACAATTTAAGAACAAACTCGGGCTGAGGCTGAAAAAAAGTAAAATGTTTCTAGTTGGAACTTTCTTGAATCTTGTAATGATACACGTTTTCATGTAATACTAAAAGTAAAAGTTCCTCAGACGATCAGCATTTTTTCCATGTCTTGTCTTTTTGTTCTGATATTTTTCATTATTTCAACCAGCTCACAGAAATAAGAACAAATTGAGGCTGAAACAGCCAAAAAATTAAGAACAACGAGCCTCGGAAAAATTTACCGACTCCTTAAATAAAAAAGCGTCATTAGTTTTACCCTTTCACACTTTTCCCCTTGGATATGAATCTTCAAAAAAATGTTCCTTTTCATTCTTGTCGTAGTAAATTACTTTCATCAAACATGCAGCCCCACCCAACTTAGACTGTGGGAATTGAGCACAAATGGACATTGTCCATGAATCTGTTTGGTTTGTCGCAGTTACTTCCGTTTTCCTTCGTGGTCGGATTTAATCCTCTGTGCGTGATTAGCAGAAATCTTAAACCAAATATCCAGTGTTATAAAGTTGTGTTGGCTTTACCCGGCCGCGCGGAAGTCCTGCGCCATCAATAGTCGATGGATCACTTTTTTTTTAATGCAAACAGCATTGCTTTGCAGTGCCACGCTAACTGCAAACAAGTTGTGGGAAGGAAACTTATTGAATCATTCCAAAAATTTATTGTCTAAAGTTTTGCGGTTTTTCAAAAGACTGCAGTTAGACGAGCTTCGGTGATGAGTAAAACTATTTCATGAAAATGTGGTTATACTTTCATTCCGCTAACGAAATTTTATAAAATACTTGTGAGGCCTCACTTGTGAAAATATGTTTTTTAGGTTGGAAACAGATTCTCTTTATATTGTCTTATTAAGATACAACTCCAATTGATTTGTCTTTTAGCCCGTTTAGGTTTATCAGAAATTCACTTTCTTGTTAGTATCTTTGTGTCTTTCTGACTGACTGTATACCTAAAGATGCATGACCATTTGATCTGATTTGATAGATATGCAATAGGATTTTGTTTTTCAATACAAATTACTGTTAGTCGCGCCCGCACAACATATTTCAATGCAGATATAACAGGTAAATAAATAACATATATTAGCCTCGGTCGTGTTCTTAACATGTTCTTAAATTCTTACCATTTTTCAATTTCGTGTTTTAAACACAAAATATTGCGGTGAATTTGTTCATTCGATCGGTGTACTTTTCTTCCTTAGAAACGTTTGAACTAAAGTCTCATATGATTAGTTGCTTATTTCACTGGCCAAGAATTTATTTTCATCACAACACGTGTTCTTTAGCCTTTAGAAAAAAAGTCTCAAGCGCCAAACATTTCCGGGATTTGAAGTGACTTAGCGGTACGGTACATATGTTACAGTGTTGACTGACTCACCAGCCTCCCCCCTTTCAGGAAAAGCTTTAGCTGCCCACGCCACCTAATTAAAAACATTTTTTGAAACACGATTTCACATTAAGTGCTGAAACAAGATTACCTTCCTTTCAACAAACCTTTTGAAAGCTCAGTAATTACCTCGAAGTTAAACATAAAAGAATAAAAAAATACTGAAGTTTCTTAATAAACGCAAACTGACATCCAAACCTTGCCGGCCAGTTTAACAAACTGTGATAATTTATCGTTTCCGGAATTAATCTTGCCTTTGATTTGCACTTTTAAGATTTTACCCTTTCGTTCATAAAGTTTTTACTTCTTTTACAAAATAGACTTATAAATATGAATACTGTACTTACAAAAACTACCAATGATCAAGACTCAACAGTGTCCGAATGTATTATATTGGCCAATTAGAAAAGATAAACTATGTGTCTATAAAAGGCAATTTAATAATATGGACCTCTAGATACCTATCGACTTTTAAAACTTGACAGCGGTCAGTAAGTTGGAGCATAATTGTGGCTTAATAAAAGTGTTATATAGATTCCATTAATGACAGCTATTCCAAGTGAAGTGATCGAAGTTTTTCAGAGGAAATCTATTAAATGCTGAGTTTTGTCTAGTCGGTAAGTTTTTAATTTATCCTTTAGGTATAGTATGAAATCAGCTTCCAAAAATAACGTACTCAAATCTGTAGTCTATAAAACGGAAAACTGACGTAAAAGTGTTCGTAAGGAATATGTTTAGCTTCACTTCAGACTACGTTTTTATCATAGTTGGCGCGGCGGGGGTCAAAATTTTAAAAGATGAAATAATTAATTAATTCTTTTAGTTCTGGTCCTTTGAGAAGAGTTTCTTTTACTAAAGATGACGGGTATGCATTTTTTCCCTAATACTCTGGTTGGTTCAATATTGGCTCTAAACCATTAAAAATGGATAACATTTTTTGCTTGAAGAATACTGACTGTCTTCAGGTCTAAACATCTTGTACAATATCTATAAAATGCCAAATTTTTTCAGTAATTGGCAGTGTGTTTATAGAAGTCCAATACCCCACTTTATAAAATGTCTGTTTGATCGAGCTAATTATAGTTCAGCTTACGGTCGATAAAAGAAAGAAAATTTAAAGGATTTTTTCAGAAATTACTGTCCTCAGAAGCTAATCTACTTTTAAGCTGTCATACCGTATCTCACGTGTTCCCCAAAGAGAGATTTAAATGTTCAACTTAATAGAATCAGTTTTCAAGAAAATCAGATTAAAAAAAGCTTACGTGTGACTCAGCCATCATTCTAGAATTTGACATACTTTAATTGTATTGATACTCGCTCTAGTTCAGCCGTTCTATTTTTGTTAATCATCGCGTTTTTAAAGTTTGAGTATAATCTCACACATGATTAATTCTGAACGAGGATTTTAATAATGCTGTCTGTTTCTCGCATTATTTATAACCCAAACCATCTAATCAAATTTTCCAGAGTTATCGTCCTCTGGTTGAAATTTGAACATCTGCTAAAGTTTCTATTCTACTGAGAGAACCATATGGGTTGAGTTGTGTTTTTAACTCGCGAACGTCATAGTCGTTTTATATTGGCCAAAACACTAGAAATCTAAAACAGAACAGCTGAAACAAGAGTAATTAACTCTGAGTTTGGATTCCATGTAGATTAACTTGACGAAAACTCATTAGAAAGAATAGTATATACCCTTTACTATACAACATTTTTGTAGCAATAAAAACGGTGCCTGTAAGGCGAAGAGTTGATGTTTAGAACTGAAATAATCTTCTTGCTATAATTGCTAATAATGTGAAAAACTGATGGAGGTTATTTGTGCTTTAATGTACACGTAAATCAGCGGCTTCGTGTAATTTTTAAAACCTACGTCACAAGTTCTTTATATATTAGTTTTGGAATTTTTAAAATCCTTTTGTTGTCTGTTTAGATTTTTCTATAGTGTATCAGTCAAGCAATATCGAGAGCTGTGTCCATATGAATTCAAAAAGGGAATTGAATTGTTTTGGTTCGCCGGATGCCATAAAAAAACAGTGACAACAAAACAAGTTTTGTTAAAGGATGCTGCATGGAGATTTAAAAAAGCGACTTCAATTTAGCAGCTACAAAAATCATTTCTCAAAACAGAGAAAGGAGTATAAACAAAGATATGAAATAATATCTAATAAAACGTCTTTATAGCATAGAGGAAAACAACTAATTAAGTTCCCCTAACGAATTATAAAACTGACATTTTATATATACAGTCCTCACAATAGAAGTTTTAAAGTTTTGTTTATTTGCCATCATTAACAACTATTTATCGGATACATGCAGTGGAATTTTGGCGGTAAACCTTATGCAGATTTTGTTCTACATTTGTAAACAAAAAAGCGGCAAACAACTTTTATCTCATATTTTATCCAGCAGATTCCAGTAAGGTGTTTCCTTGACAAAGATCCTGTTTCCAAGATTTCCATCTCGAGCCAGTTGGATCAAATGCGCCTCTGGTGCCCTGGAAACTAGTAGTACGCTGATTGAGTTTTGCCGTTGCGATCGGCATGAGGTTATTTGACAGCTTGTCATGGACTTCACACCTTAAGACTTAAAGTGATTTGAGACATTACATAGAATCAAATATCTACCTCCTCAGTGTGCCCGCTTTTTATTGAGTGTTAACGTACGGATTTCGCAGAGTTCCTGAAGAAATTTAAGACAATGGCGTGCTCTAAGTCCGGTCTGCTGTAAAATTCCTTCTCGTGTGTAGTAGCTTGTTTGCGGTCACCACTCAGTAAACACCGCTACGACAGATGTCAAGAGAGTTCATACGCTTTTATTGAGCTATTACCAGACAGATAAGGACTTCGTGAATAAAGTGACGCTTCTTAACCAGCAGTGCGTTAAGATTCGCAATATAATAACGTCGATCCATGGAGAAGAGATATGTTCGTCCCTTGTTCTTACTGACTGTTTATTCCATAGTGAGTTTAGATGTATTGCCTGTTGAGTCAGAAGTGTCCCCTTCGATCCAGTGGACTGCCCAAAACCAGCTGTAAGTACATCAAAACAGAGTAATAAGAAATTTTGATTACTACCTCACATCAAGTAAATTAACTATGTTCGTCTTATTGCGTTAAGAAAACGCTATTTTATATTTTCAAAAGAAGATATGCTATTCATGGTAGAACAAAATATAGTTGAATTAGTGAATATTCAAGTAATTCTGTTTACCTGTGGATTATAGTTTTTATGAACTGTATAATATTGTAATTAACTTTTATCGGGTGTTTTCCCAAGCTGTTCGTGGTTCTGAGTTTATCATACGTCAACGTTTTTTAACTATTGTCTGTGCTTATCACGACAAAAACAGCCTTTTCTGAAACAGTCCACTTATATGTTTATTTTATGCAACTTTCCATATTCCTTACATTTTCCTTTACTAAGCATGAATAGTCAATTTTTTGTCCTTTAGGAATTGATAAGACAATCTGAAACCTTATGCATGAGAAAGATTAATCATAATTTTTATGATTTTCCGCATCAGGCTTTTGTTGGCTTTGCTTGTCGTGAAATTGTTTGTAAACTACCAACTGGTTATCCTGCTGTCATTGACGTTTGGCGGAAAAAAGAAATTTCCGACATCGATGGAGCCTTTTGTTTGTTACTATTTGCCGTGAATGACTCATAAGCGCTGGAGTGACTCATTGATAACGACTACAGCTCCGTGATTTCGCGCGTCGCTAAAAACACAATTCCTGAGGCTGAAAATCGAAAATATAGAGTTTTAGACTTTTACATTTATGTAAAACTCATCCGATGCGTTTTCTTTTTTATTTATTGTTTGTCACATAAAGAAATGAAAATTGCTGTAAATAATTTATGTTACAAAGAAAACTTTGTTTCTTGTATGTATTTAAAATGTTTTAGATCCAAGCAGTATGACTTAGCTTGGGTCGAAACTTGTAACGCATTGCTGAAAGCCTTCCTTATCTTTGTACAATATAGATTGACATCAAGATAGCACTTTTAACAGACAGGAACACAGCACAACACGACTTTCAGTTCTTATTAGTATCGAGTTTCTCTCCTGCTTCAACGGACATCTGCATGTTCGTTTCTTTACCTAACATAGCAGCGCACGATCTCTTGTCGCGTATTAAAAAAATTAGAGATTTCATACTTAGATAAAGAGAGGGAAGATTATTACTATTAGCTTTCGACACAATCGTAAAACTAAACCTTGCAACCTTTTCAGTCTCGGGTCATCGAAAATAATAAATCTGATAAAGTACTGTGGGATTACTACACAATAGCACGGCTTCTGTTCTTTCTATTGTGGACTGTTTTAAATTGCAAAACGATTTTGTGTACGTCGTGGTTAGCGTTTGTGTTCACCACAACAAAAGCAAAGAGTGATTGAGAACTCTCATTTATTCTTTCACGAGCAATTAGGTTTATAATAACTCAGCAAGTTTCTAGTCCTTGAGTATTGAATCATTATATTGAATCGGTTTCATATAGCACTGTTTAAGAGCTGTTTCCACGAACATGTATGGACTATGGACAATTGTCAACAAAAATGAACCGAAGCTTGCAATTAACACCTCTGTGGTTTTTCAGAGCCGAAGTTGTTTCAGGCCATAAAGCTTGCAAATTCCGGCTGGCAGGCAATTATTAAGATCTGCGTGACTCCGTTTTTATTAAAATTTGCTTCGATAATCTCTACAATATAATATGGATAAAGTTCGAGTGATATCAGTCTTAGAGACTACGTTCATCCTGTGTTTTCAGGAAAACAAAGTTGTAGAAAATGGTACCGCCAGAAACAGATTAAAGATACATTCCGTGTATGGAAAAGCTTTGTGTAGCATTATTGGTCTGCGTGAGTCTGTTCCTGCTATCCTGCATGTTTACAAACAAACTCCACGCCTGTTATTAACAAAGCTGGCATTCGAGTTTATTTTCATGTTTGAATGAATAACTATAATTAAAATGCCAGTGCGCTCACAAACAGCAAACTACAGTTATTACTTTTGTCCGAGTTCTTGTCAAAAGTGTTTGTTTTTTTCAATGTGTTACAGAATTCGAAAGTTTATTACGAGATTTTACCTTTGTATAACGTGGCCCTAAAATTATGATTTTAGCAATTCAATCTAAAAGGTTTAGATTTCACCCTTTTTAATCAGCATCCGACCTTTAATAGATTTGAAATTTCTTCACTCGTTGAAGTAAATCTATTTTTAAACCATGTGAACGTTCAGAAAACAACATGTCAACGTGGATGGTGGTAAGCTTTCATTCATTGAAAGTAAGTTATCGTTCGCGCAATCTACAAGCTACAAAATTTTGCTCCGTTCATGTTCGTAATTCGTTTGTCATCAAGTCGAACTTGACCGCGCAACGATTGTGTGTCAGAACTGAAATCTGTCATCTCCTTGTTTTAGAAAATGAAATGCAGATTGTGAAATCTTACTCTTATGTTTACAGCCGCTGTAGTTGTTTGTCTTTTAAGTCATCAACTTGACCTTAAAAGCTCGTGATAAAACACATGGGATGAATTTTCGTTCAAATACTTCGAGTTTGAAAACGAATTTCTACGTCATAAAACTACAGAAAAATGGAATACTCTTCTCATTTAATTTGGGACAAATATAAAATCGGATTAATAAATACCTTTATTAAAAAAACGAACAAAAAAACTTCTTGCAGATTAGGTGTCAACTGAACCAATCTTCTTATCTATTCAACCTCTGGTTCTGTCAGTATTTAAGTGAGGATCTTTGTTGTGTGTCATAATAAACTCGCTCTTTGCAACTGCCAGTTCTAATTTTAGCGACCAATTCCCTATGCTCCACGTAGTGCAGTGATTTCAGACTTTCATTCATTCTATTTTAATCTGTTAACTTCCTCGAAAAACCTATCTTTACTGACCATCCAATCACTTTCTTTGTTTTATTTCATGAAGGAAGTACGTGCTTTCGATCAATTAAAGGATAAAAAAAGTACACAATGTCTTGTGTTAAACAGTAAAGGTTCAGCCCATTACTCTGGCATTACTTAGCGTTCTGAAGAAAGTTAATATAAGCTATGATTGATGTATTTCATGCTTTCCCTGTATCGCCTGGAAACAACTGCTCTTTAACACCTTAACACGTCTGTTTTATAGTTTTCAACTTTATGAAATCGATCTATTAAGAACTCTAGAAAATGTATTTTTCATTTGTTCCGGATACCCCGAAGGAGAAATGCTTCGTGTAAATCCTAGAAACTGATGCGTTGACCTATGTTAGATTAAAGTTCAGCTCAACCTGTCAGTGGGTGACAAAAAATAGAGATTTCCATCCATCTATTCCTTTGGCCCATCGATCCGAACATCCACTCCATCCATCCGTCCATCCATCCATTCTACATTTTTCCAAGATGTAGTTGACTGCTTCTAGTAGAAAAATAAAACGGACCGTAACAAAGTTTTTTTCTCGTAAAGTTGTGAGCTAGTGAACGAACCACAGCTGTGCTCTTTCTATTATAATGCTTGTTTGATTAATTAGTTTGGCTACAGTTGTCGCCAAAAGGATCCATGTGGTTAACAGCCGGAAAATCAATTTGGCTTTTTTAAAAGATGCTTTCCATGAAAGAAATCGGTTTTTATTTGAGAAAGTAATTTCCGCTTTCTTGAAGACAAAGTATTGTTCAGTTAATTGATAAGTGAACGACACAAAAAGGACACGGGAATTTACTTTTTTTAAAAATCATTTTATCACAGAATGTCGATTTAATATTTTTGAAAAGTTTTCTTGTATGGTTATGTAGGCAAAGCGCGTAACGTCGTTACGCAAAATGTATTTGCAGGGCACTGCGCCCTGCGCGAAATTCGTTTTTGAAATTAGTTGTATAAGCAAAAGCCTTATCAAAATCAGTTTGAAATATATGAATTATTTACAGAAGTTGCACTTTTGTAGATTTATAAAAGAAGCCGGCAACACGGGTTATCTAATATAAACAAAAAACATTAATCATGCAACATAATTTTTTACAGGCTAAGTGCTCTTACAATTTAGAACGGTAAATATACGTACTGAATGTACTTGTGTGCAAAATATATTTTTTCTAGTTGTTTTGCCGACAGTCTCTGTTTTAAAATACATACGTACCCTTTTGATTAAGAACTGACTAGAAACTAGTTAAGTCTGTTTTGCTGAGGAGCTTAATTTGGCTGAGTTAGCGGGGATGAAGTCTGGCGTTGTAGGATAACTGACGTACAAAACGAAAATCGTTATTTGAAAAACTTAACAGACAATATGAAGAAACTGTAGTGTTTTTCGACGACTGATAGTTTTTTCCAAGCCCGCCTTGGCGTAAGGATCTAAATCTTAAGTTTTAAACTAAATTCATTTTCGACCAGCATTTATTGGACACGAAACCGGAATTCTTAGTTGAAAATATGACGTTTATCAATCCAGCTATAGCTCAAAACTGATCTCGTTGTCAAATATGAGAAATTTACAGACAGAGTTGATTTGCATTTGCATGTGGGAACCATTATGAATTTCACACTCACAGCTAGATTCTGACACTCCTCACAGTAAGTGACGTCGCACACTTTGCAACACACTATGCCACAATAATAGGAGAACAGTTGAGTTGTTGATTTTCCCACCCAGATCAGTTGTTGTGCCTAGGAATTAAGATTCTATTTTTAAAATAAACAATGTGGCAATGGAAAAAGAACTCAGTTTAAAAATTAAAACACTGACATACGTTTTGATTTTTGATTGAAAGACGAACTACAGCGTCTAACAAATCACGAGGTGTAGGATTTCTAGAGATAGTCTTTTATCCAAGTACGAATTACTCTAAGACGAATTGAGAGTTGAAGAACAACAAGGCCCTAGAAACTGAATGGGGTACAAGCTGAGATGCTCAAAAATGAAGAAGAAGACGTCATGGTGAGGGAATAGGGAAAGGTGTTGGATGTTGTGTGGAAGAAAGAAAAATACCAGAGGACTGGGAGATTGGACTTTAATAGTGACGATTACAAAGGAAGGCAATTTGGCAGGATGTTTAAATTAGCAAACTCCTAGCACGCATCATTCTGGGGTCGACAGTTTGCTTTTCGACCAGGAAACGCTTTCTCTGCGAAACGGCTTCTATAGTATACTAGCCGAAAAGTTCTTTGGGGTGATTAAGGCTTTCTACTTTGATTGCAAATGACGCATCCTACTGTAAGGTGGTCTTTCTGAAGCTTTTCGGACTCATACAGAAGTCAAGCAAGGCGATGTCCTTTTGCCCTTCCTCTTTCTGCTCGTAACTCTGATTTATGGCTTGAGAAAAGTTGAGAGAATTGACTTTGGCATCAACTTCAGTGGAGAGAAGCTACTTGACTTTGATTTTGCGGATGACATAGGGCTCGTTGCTGTGGATTAAATGAAACTGCGGTGGTGCGCTAAAAGCTTGATTGAGGTCCTGGGTTAAACTGGTCTGCGTCTTAATGCATTGGACTGTGAGGATGTACCAGTTAGGATCGAGGAAGAG
>JAPEIX020051732.1:0-11449 GCA_026122405.2 Zoanthus sansibaricus | reverse complement strand
TGGAAATTAACGTCGTGGAAATTAACGCTCCACTAAATTAAGGGCGCGGAAATTAACGCTCACAAAAATTAACGCGAATTTCCCAATTCCGTTTTAATTTCATGAAGCGTTAATTATACTAAGGTAATCGCGTGTTGTAATGATGTGTTGTACTGTACTGATTTTCATGAAATTATTGAGAAGATTTGTTGGACCTGCCATAGTAGAAAATTTAAAGTAAATTAAAAAATTTTAGGTTATTAATGGCCAAAAATTAATCGTCATTCAAAAACTTACCACCAAGCTGCTCAAAAAAGTCAGTAACTTTAATAAAAGGCTCATGCACGAACTCAACCTGCTTTTTGTAAGACTTGTGTTGTTGTTCATTTTCTTTGTCATGTACTCCGTGATATCAAGAGAAAATGAAGGGATCCCCTTATTTAGTTTCATTTTTTCTTGGTGATATGCAATTTAATTTATCTTTTGACCTAGCGGTTATTCAAGAGGCCTTCATCCATCATACCATGCAAAATTTATTCTTGTAAATTGTAGTTAAATTTTTAGTGATGGAAAAATGAATTATTGTTGTTGAAGATTAGGCCACTTAAATAGATATCCCTGTTCATTATCAGCGCGAACATTGACTTTTACCGGCGCACTGATTTCTTTTAATTTTTTGAATAAAAGAAATTTTAGTCAAAAAGTTTTGAGAAATTTTTTACCTGTTCCGAAACAATAGAGAACTAAAGCACCATGCAGATGTTTTTGGCACGACGGCGGCTCGAGGGACCAAGAGAAAACTGGGAACAGCACGGCGTTGTTCCCGCCAAAAATTGCAATTAAGCAAACGCGCGCGTGCTGCCGTTGCAAAAAGCCTGGTGCTTGATTTCTCTAAACAATGCGAAGAACAATTCGGCCGCGGTTTATTGCAGTAATAGGGCCCTTATTTATACGCGTGAGTTTAATGAGTTGTCACTCAGTTTGCAGTTAGAGGTGTAGAGCTACTCATTCAGTGGACGAACGAACAAGGAACAGTGAATGCGTTCGTTTAATCGAGATTTCATTCTAAACTGACTCGGTAGTCCACAAAAGTATTAAATCCGATACAAAAAAAAGCTCGGTCCCTCACTAAATTTTTGGAGAATATTTCAGATACTTTCAAGGTTTAAAATGTATAAGCCTTTTTATAAGAGCAAACTTTATAAGAACGCCAAGGCAGAGATTTGCCCAAAGAGTTAAGAACAAGCTAACAGTAACAGCAATCACCAGGCTAAAATTTTGATCAATAGATTTAAGAATTTTATTTTAAAATTCTTGCACACAAATTGAGATGTACACTACATAAATTCATAATAACATTTTTAACCGCGCTTTTTTAATTTTAAAAGCAACAATACTGAAATGGTAACAACTGAAAAACTTGAATGCTTTTTTACGTATTGCATAATGTACTATATGCTGTATGATATAACGGTTTGTTTGGAATCTGTTCAGTTTTGCAACAGTATAATGGTATTACTACTCTACAATGGTAAATTTAGTGCTGTTTACAAATATCGGGAAATAAAAACAATTTAAGAGCAATTTGAGGCTGAAATCGCCAAACCGTTAAGAACAGCACAGCCTCAGCCGAGAATTAGTCGTTTACAAAAACAGCTTGTGAAAGCGACTTTCTTCGAGTAAAAATACTTTGAAAGCCAACAATAAATGTAACGGAAGGAATGCAGACACATGCAGAGTTTTTGTTACTATCAATAGACCATACTTAACTGATAATCATATATGAATTTGTTAGGAAATAACCTGAATAGTTGAAAACCACAATCTACGTCATGTCACAGCTTCCATAGAAAGGTAATAAACAAGCATGCCAGACATAACAACATAACGATATGAAGTTGTCTTTTATGACAAAAAAGAAAAACAAGAGGAATATTAGAGTCTAGAGTATAGACTTAAGAAATAAAATGTGTAGAAGTCTGAATTTACAATAATTTTGTTGTTGTCTTAATCACTGCAATTAAATCCTACTAAAGATTCTTTCGTTATCCTCTTACATTCTTAACTTTAATTTTCTTATTTTCTTTTCAAAATATAATCTCAAGATCAAAAGAAGATGTTCTAATTAGCATGCATTAACCGGCTGTTCTTGTTAATCGGAACGGTCCTAAGACATTCACTTCGATAACAGGTTGAGGTACTGTATTTTGAAAGAGAAAATTGTATTTGTTACTTTGGTCGATGAGCTCATTTTTCCACCATGTGTTTGTAAGCAAGGGTGCCCTACAACGGAAATATGGCCGCCTAACGGATTAGTACGGTGTTAATCAACTTCCGGTGGTTAATTGACTCGAATCGAAATTAATACATATTAAATGCTTTGTGTAAAGCTATAAAGAAAAATTCTTCAGACTATTTTAAGAATTTTCAAATTGATTCTCACATTTTTCTCTTTTCCGTTCAGGAATTTATGGTAATTAATTGTTATTTGTAAAACAGGTGAAATATTTTACACCAGCCCTTCATTTTTAAAAATACTCCTAATTAAAATATTTTAACTTTCACCACGGAACAATTTTGGAAAGTAACGTAACGGGAAAGAAGCGATTCTAAGTTTAATAAGGGCCCTACTTACATTTTAGGCACGCATTTCATGATTGGACATATAGGATCTTCGTGCAAAAGTCAATTACATCGTATAAACGAAATCTTTTTAAGTAACCGCAGAGAAAAACAAAGTCTTGGGCTACGAGTAAACAAACATGATTGTGTATGTAAGTGAAACCTCGCGGTTTGAACTTTACAAAGCTAGCCATGTCTTCAGTTCTACTGACCATACTACTAGTAGGGCTATCGATTGGTCTTTGCGAGCGGTTGCGAGCATGCAAGCAGTGTGTGTGTGTTTACTTTTGCGAGCACGAGCAGTTGTCGGATTTTTTCTGCTATCGAGCACATTTTAACAAGAATTCGACCAAGCGAGCACCCGTGTAATTTTTGCGAGCAGTTCGAGGAAAGGCAAAATTTTGCGAGCACTTTTAGTTTAAATGGTACCATTCTATACCCCTATTAGTAGTACTCAGTTTCAACGGTAGCCCCTTGTTGTCATTTGGCAATTAATGCCACGATAGTTCTTTTACGTCGTACATGAGTACTTGTCGGTTTGTTGCTTCGATTGGTGCACCCTAAATCCACACATTGTCTAACCGGCTCATTTCTCCCTACACTACTTGAGCAATTAAAAAAGAAACTCTCAAGTGGTGATGGAGTGGACATCAAAAGAAATTGTAGTCATAGAATGCTTACACTCGTGTTTAGATCTGTATTTTCAACAGTGTACTTACTTCAATTGTACAATTGTTTTATTAAAATACTGACGCTTTTTCAGTACTTCGTGTAAGTGAACATCGAACTTGAGCGTATGGAAATTTTTGCATACATAATATTTCTTGGTTGAAACTCTTTACTACATGACAAATCAACAAGTGTCGTCTCCTTTACGAGCCCGCGGAGAAATAATAAATTATTGAGCTAGTAGTAGCTATTGCTAAGTGCCAAAGAGGAAAACATAAACACGAGAACAAAAGAAAAGCTTTGCAAACTCTAAGTGTAAGAACAGGCGCTTGCATTTTAGTTTTTGAAAACTTTGTACTTTTGCATTCACTGTGTGCAGATGAGATAATGGTGACATTTCGACGCTGTTTTGATATCGCTAGGTTGTTTTCTTTATAAAGTCATTGTAGAATATAATTTTTCAAAAAAAATTAATTACTATTTTCCTGTTATATTGAAGGGTTTTTTTGGATGGTATCACCATGATGCCTTTCTTCCGTTGTGCAAACAAACAGAAGAACTAATTGCAGGAATGAAGTGATATACCGCAATCTCTAAAATGTGGCAGTTATAAAGCGAAGGTGATGATTAAAAAGATACATCGGTGTTTGTACAAAAAACGTTTTAAAGTTGGACATTGTCGAAAAAGAAAAAAAAACACTGACGTTTAGGACGTCAGTCCTTTGTAGAGCAAAGATGGTTTTGTTTTCTTTTTCGACTGTGTCTTACTTTAAAAAACGTTTCTTCAATTGTATAAAATCGAAGTGATCACACATTCCATTGTTGACGACAACAAGTAGTTAATGGGTGCGACAAGACCGCATGCTGCGAGACAACTTATCTTATCAGCGTGTTTACAAATTTGCAATATTTTCTTTCAGTTTCACTCTGCTGTTTTCTCGACATGAAACCTGATAGCCTCACTTAATCACATTTTAAAACTGACAACGAAGCCATTGCTGTATTATATTAGCAATCAGTCGAACTTTATCTGTTCGTATTGAACAATTTTCTTTGACTTGACGAGTAAAAGATGTTTGCACAAGTTTTAAAAGGAATCAAAGCTGTATATGAAATCGCTTTCGTCAAATTGAAACATGTATGAAAGAAAAAGTGAAGTCTATATATTACGTAAGCAAACACACTGAAGTAACACTTTCGACAGTTTAACTCACCAGTAACCAGTAAGTCTTTTAAACGATTCAAAATTTCGCCCAAAGATGTCGTACCTTCCGTGATTTACCTCAACGCTGCTAAAAAAAATGAGAGAACTTTTTAAAAATCCTACCCGCCACCTACGTTGTGCAAAGGTTTTTGTTACGTTCAGACACAAAATGAAAATTATCTTCTTTGAAAACACATTGCGATCATAACAATAGAACTACGAGTCAAGGCGCTTTTTAGAATTTGCGAACCTGCCAATCAGGTTCTTTTCAAAAATTTCCTAACTGTGTGTGGCAAATGGTCCAAAGTGATTACTCGGACAGCTATTTGCTATTTCGCCTTTGATTCGAGCATAAAAAAGATTACGTTATTCCGGTTCCGGTATGGTCAAGAATAAACTGCGGTGAGATCCTTCTTTTGGGGTGTAACTGTAAAGTCATTATTTCCGATATTCATTTAGAAAACATACGTACTTAAAATGCCAGAGAAATAAAATACCATAGCATAAATAGATCATGGAATGTAAATCAAAGCTAAATAAAATGCATCATAAATCAAGATAGCTCTGTCAAAAAAAAAGTATACTAAAACTTTTAAAAGACAAAGTAATAGATCATATTTTGCCGATATTTAGATCGCCGCGGGCAAAGTTGATTCCTTTGATTCAATTAGCATTTAATTTTATATTTTCCCCTAAAGTGTAAAATAAATTAAACGAGTAAATCACTAAATGCTTTTTCAGGTTTTGACTTCGGCATTTTGCTTTGTACAGAAATATCAAAGTTCAATAGTTTGTAATTCAAAAATAACTTAGTCTTAGATACTCGCACTGCTGATTGCAAGTGTTCATCGTAAGACATATTCCTTTTTTCGAATCGATCGTAAAAACTATTTTGCAAATAGCAGAGTTAAAGCTAATTTCTGCACTAGTTTAGTTGAAAAATGTTTGAAAAATGTTTAATACTGAGCTTCTTAATAGCTATTGACAATCGAACGTACTTCACTGATCTATGATTGTTTCTATTAAAAGTAAAACTACTTTTTATATATTTATCACGGTTCAGAATGGACCAAATATTATCATTATAATACTCGGTCCATCCTGAACCGTTAAATGTGGAAGGAAAATGGATTCATTTGCAACCGTAGTTGCGTAAAAGCCGTCTCTTCAGGCTCAATTGGGTTTTCCCATCAGAAAAATTAGAAGAGCGGGCTCAAAGGATAGATTTCGGTAAACTTTGAGCGGTGTGTTCCGTTTATAACTCATAGTCATATCTCGGTTGTTTTATGTCAAATACTTATCAAACTATATTTCAATGATAATATATCAAAGTATGCAACTCGGTAATAAAGTTAGAAAGCGTTCCTCGAGTTGAATGCTCAGAATTAAAAATTCTGAGTCACTGATGGAAATCGAACCCGCAACCATCTGATTACCGGTCAGATGCTCTACCCACTTTGAAATACAAAGACCCCACATGAGGAGCTGAGTCACTGGTCATTTCAATGGTAAACAATAGTTACAAATTGTTTCTTCGAAATTATTTTGTAAGAGAGAACGACCTTATAAAATTAGACTGAGTTAGTGAGTAGTTTTCCTTTGCGGAATTCCGACTTACCGACATTTTAATTTCTGGAGTTCTTTCTTATATTGAATTCCAAAACGGCGTCGGAGATTTTTGATTGCGTATGACATTATCTTTCTAGAGATGACTTGACAAGACATTACACTAATTTTGGAGCCTTAAGGACGGAGATGATTGTAAATGACTTTTTACCTTGCGCGCAGAGCCAACTAAAGCCAATGTACCGTAAGAAAAAAGTTCTGCTTGACTTAACTGTAATACTATAAATTTGATTTCCCAATTACCTGGCACCGTTTTTGGAATTCAGTAAACAAACTCCAACTGTCATTTCTCGAAATTTTGTTGCGATAAGATAAAAGGTGATCGAGTTGTAACTTTTTCTATAATCGCAAGAAGTGTAAAAAAAAATTATTTCGCGAAAAGCACATTTGAAATGATACCGCAAGCTTGTTTGTTTACTTCCGGAAAAATTTTCACTTGCCGGCAGAAACCCAATTCGCATTTGGAATTAATTTTTTGATTTGAATACTGCCTCGCAGACAAGTTTTTGTTATCAAAATTTAAAAAAGAAAAAACAATACTAGATATTCAAATGCTTGACTACAACGACCGCAGTTGTAAACCTGTATGATGAGCGTTATTTCCTTCCTAGGACCACAAAACTCAATTACTTACCAGGTTACAACGCAAACATCACGAAGCCACACAATAAATCGTTACCAATCTCATATACCACTTGTATTTAGTAATGTATTGATACTTTGTCAATAACAATATAAATCAAGCGATTCTTGTTTGTTCCGGCTTTCCGGAAATTGTGTTTTTCTTTTTCTCATTATCAATCACTTTGACGCTAATTTTTTTGGCGTCGTTGTTTTAGGAGAAAACATTAAACCCCCTCCAAACCAATGAATTTTTGACGAAATAAAAACTCAAACAAGGCAAGGATTGAAGGAACTAAATATTGCCTGCGGGCTTTTAAAATGATTAAGTATTATTTCATTTTCAATTCAATTCAAGGAAGTTTTTTTTGGAAAGCGGTAATCATGATCAACTTTTAGAGGCTAAATTGAACAATTGCAGCGTTTTTATCACGCAATTTCCATTCCTTAGGGGTAATTTCTCAGTGTAAAGGGGCTGAAAACACCACATTTATAGTGTAACAGAGATCTTTAAGAAGATAATAATTCAGTAATTGAATTAGTTCATGCTTGAAATATCAACATGTCTGAGCTACACCGTTCCGACCAGTTGTTTTCAAAATTTGAGAAAGAACTTTTAAAATTAAATTTTAAGAAATATGACTCAGTACTTTTCAAACGATAGAATTTCTTTCTATATACCAAGCTTCTTTATCTCTTCACACCAGAATTCTTAAAAATAGTGATTGTATTCGGGTGCTAATACAAACAATTACCTTTTTACAATTGCCGCGTAGATAATGTGTACCAGAACAGTTTACGACGGTGTTCCTTGGGAAATGAGCAAGCATCAAAGCGGGAATTAATTTTTCTCATTCAACACCTCTATACATTTACCTATGATTTACAGCATTGTCAATATCTTAGGGAAATTGTTTTTTTCATTCAAAAAAAAAAACGTGTCTTGTTTTCGAGATGATCGTGACAAAATTGATTAAAAACTAAACATTCTTGACTTATTTTTTGTGATAGGAGATTTATTATCAAACATTTTTTTTTAAAAAAAAAGACGTAGCTCATTTTCCGCTGGAAAATATTTTTTCTATTACATAAGCATGGACAAAACTTTGACGCGTCATTTCGACGCAGCGTCAATAATGTTCAATCAAATAGTGTATATGCACAATTTACCCATTTATTAGTAGCCTAATAGTTCTAAGAAAGAGTTAATGGCTATGTATTCAATATAACGCGGCTCTTAGAGTTAGAATGTACTTACCCAGCTAATTTGCTAACATATGACTAAACTAAAGCGTATTTAACCTTTCGACGTGAACACTATTTCTGCTAGCTTTCCCAGCTTTGTACATGCAAGTTTTTAGTGTATTCAAATTCTTTTTCGCTCGCAAAGGGCAAATTTTAGAAGCATTGTGTAATGTAAGCATAAAACGAGCATTGTTTGTCAAAAGAAGTATGAAGATAAACATACAAAAATCTTTTTGGTTAGTGCTTTACAGTGTCAGACACGACAGGAAATTACTCATCTTTATTCGTTGAAACTTCCACCCAAAATTGAGAACACAAAGCAGCGACTGACAGATTTTTGTCATCGGCATTTGTTTATGATAAGTGGGTGTTTACACCGCTAACAGTAGCCATGGTTTTCCGCTGTTGCAAAAAGTTGATACCTTCTTCAAGAGAGCTGTGAGAACATTTTATGCCTTTTATAGAACTAAATTGCGTTACACTTGTAAGTTAAACTTTTCACACGGTAATAACAAGGTGAGTATGCCACACAACGCTAAACCTTTGCGGTTTGGCTGATTTTTATTGTGGCCAGCAGCTCAAAGGATTTTATACCAATTGTATCTGATCCATAATTTACATAAAAAATACGTTCGTGAACTATCTTCAACAGCCATTAATATAATACTGCTACTTAACGTTAACAAAAAGTTGCAGTGTAAATACTTGTGTGGGCGGAACGTATTTCTATCAGAGAACATTTTTATCCCGGAACGAACCGCAAAAGAATTTAATGGGGTTTTACAGTTGAAGCACTAAACGACTCCAATTTCCTATTGAAAACAAAGAATGACTGTTTTTCATTAAAAGAATGGTGGCGTCGGGCGTCAGAAAAATAGACGCGTTCTAACATTTAAAATCGTAGAGATGCAGACATACACAGCGAACAGGATGAGCGAAGGATGGCGTAAATCATTATCGAATATCTCAGATTTTTTCTTTATCTAACATAACATTAAAGCATATATTGTATTTCAACTTTTTCACTTTTAGTTTATTCTTGCCCCTCTGGAGACTCGACCACTATCCAGAAATAAAAGGACTCACTGAAATATCGGAACTTATTTAAAATCTCTGTAATTTATGAAGAGTCTGAAATTGTGTTTCACAGCGAGACTGACTGAATTTTGGTGTTCAAATAACTTCCGATACCATCTGCTGATATAGATTTACGGTATTCGCTTCTGTCAACGAAAAGGCGACATGATTAACTACATTGTACACTTAGAATTATATCGCCAAAGTTTTTTAAAAAACGAACGTACTTTTCGAGTAATGACTGTTTTGAAAACATATCGAGAGTAATAGCAAAACTGGAGTAAAAAAGTGTTGACGTACCAGACAATGATGACTTTTCTGGTCGGCTTGAATGGCGCTCAGTTGTCAACTCCGGGTTACACTCTCTCTCTGTCAACTCACTCACACTACCAATTATTTTAGCACGTTCTTTCGGTTTTGCCAGATTGTTTAATTTACAATTTGAAAGACAGCTTGCTGAAAACGCCTTCGGCACTCGATTAAATGGTTTCGATTATCAGCGGAACCTAGCTCTGTGTAACTTGACAGCTGTCGTTCAGGATAAGCAAAAAACGTCGCAGCTATTGGCTAGAACTTTGTTTCGCCTTTTTTCTTACCTTTCAGAAATGATTTGGAGACATTCTCTTTCGGAAGTAATGGCTATTAGCCGGAATATAACAGGATTTTTGTGGCTGTATTTACCGCAGAGAAAATCATTGGGTTAGATCACGAAACCGTTAAATTGCAGGGACTGCACATGCTTTCAGTACACTGCTAATGTTTGTGATGATTTCACAAAAAAGAAAACTGAAATAATATTTTGGGATCCATGGGCGATAAAAATGGAAAGAAATCCTCCAGACAAAATTGGGATAATACTTG
This sequence comes from Zoanthus sansibaricus, assembly GCA_026122405.2. NCBI lineage: Eukaryota > Metazoa > Cnidaria > Anthozoa > Zoantharia > Zoanthidae > Zoanthus > Zoanthus sansibaricus. The sequence continues at coordinate 1,545 of JAPEIX020051732.1, read as the reverse complement.
GACAAGTCGGCTAGATTTCAAAATAATAATTTGAGTATCAAAGCTTTATTAGGGACCGCTGCGGGGTATGGTAGTTGGGATTTAGCCACCCCAATAATTTATTTCTTAAAAGTAAAACAAAACAAAAAATGTTTCTAAAAAAGGAAATATGTGGAAACGTATTTCAGCTGCCACTACTTTAACGTTTAAAAAGTTATTTTACGAACATAATTTAGATCTAGTCTAGACGATATTCTTATCTACTTTTCTTGCCGCATGTCCGTTAGTTGATTTATCATAATCCATTTAGAATGACAAGATGGTAAAGTATACTGAAGTACACTCAGTCTTGCGAAAACTTTAATTGATGATATATTTAGATGATTATTAAAATCAGCACATAAGTTTCGGAATTTTAGGGAGAGCATGCCACTGTTATCTCGAGAGAGGTATTATGTCAGATTTACTGCGTCAACTTTCAATGTCATCTCTTTATGGCCAAATAAAGACTAGGCGTTGTCTTGGAGAGGTCGAGTTTTTCCTGCTGACTTGTTAATTTGAAGAGTTAGGGCTTTCTCTGTTGCCTGAGTACTCAGTTTGGGCAGCTAAAACGTTCCCTCATCTTTCCATGACCAAGTCACTGAAGACTCTTGTTATCTTGAGCAAGTAGGGCTATTTATCATTTCATGTTGCCCTTGTTTTATCGGGCTGCGCCAACGTTCAATATCTTCTATTTATGAACATGGCTAATAGAAAACTTTTGTTATCCCAGAGCTTGATGTCGGGCTATTCCTGTTGCCCTGAATTCTATTTGGCTGCGTCAACGTTCAATATATCTTCTATCTGTGCATATGAACATGGCCAAATGAAGACTTTTGTTATCTTAGGGAGATAAAGATATCTCTGTTGCTCTATATAGTTTTTTTGGGCTACGCCAACGTTCCATAATTTTTGTCTTTCTTTGGTCAAACTAAAACATTTGTTTGGTTGGAGAGGTATAAGGAGTATCTCTGTTGCCCTATAGTTCTATTAGGCTGCGCCAACGTTCAATATCTTCTATCTATAGCTATGCATATGTACATGGCTAAACGAAGACTTTTCTTATTTTGGAGAAAGAAAGTTGTCTCTGTTGCCCTAATTCTATTGGGCTACGCCAACGTTCCATATCATCTATCATTAGTCAAACCAAGCTAGACTATTGTTTTGTTAGAGAGATGTGGGCCGGTATCCCTGTTGTCCGATATCTCATTGGGCTGCGCCAACATTCCATATATAAATCATCCCATTTGGCCAGATCAAGACTTTCTGGATCGGGAATTAAGTCGAAGAAGAAAGATAGAAGGGACTTTGACTTAACATCAGTTTCTGAGTAAAATGTCACGAGTGTTGCTTTAAGCTATAGTAACACGAGACGACTTTTCGGATTATCCTTAAGTATGTTTGCTTACCATGTATTTACGAGACGGGCTCTAGCTGTAATTTTTGGATTTAAAGTTTTCCCTCGGAAAATCCCAACACTGTTTTGTAACAAACATAAACCATTGCTTGAAGAAGTATTTGTTGGCC
>JAPEIX020051676.1:0-11450 GCA_026122405.2 Zoanthus sansibaricus | reverse complement strand
AGAAGTGTTGGCTTCACAAGTTTTTAAAACTTACCAAGCAAGTTCTATTTTATTCAGTGTTATTAGTGAAATTGTAGGGGTGGCCCTATTGCAAAATGAATAAATAAATAAAATAAACAATAGACAGAACTCTGAGGATCGAGAAATAATCCGTTCTGTTGGTAGCCAGCCTGTACTGTCGCGTTGTTGATGTGCCAAATTTAATATTTTTGTTTTGAAACAATTAAACAACTAAAACAATATAAAATTAATGTTTTGGACTTCAGATATAGAAAAGCAACAGAGAAGCTAGCGATTTATTTAATTACGTTAGCCCTCTAGGAAACAGAGGACTTCTATATATTATAGTTCCTTTTATATTGTTTTAACAACCTTTAATTTTTGAAATAGCCTTTTATTATATATATCAAAAACTGTTTAAGCGAAATTACTATTATGTCAATTAAACAACTGTATGATATATCTGCAGGAAACTTGTGCAATACTTTGTTTCAATTGTGCACTTAGCTTCATACAATTCATATTTCCCTTTCTCATGCACAGGAGAATTTACTATTTGGGTTACCGTCAAGTCCAGCGAGTCGTCAACAAATTTGTGTACAAATGTTGTGATGGTTGGACAAGGATTCCTGGTCAGACTGGGTGCACTCTGCGTTAGTATTGGCCTTTGTTAAACAAAAGAAATTGTTTAACAAGCTTAAGAAACTTAAATATATTTGAATCCAAACCTTTAAAAGTTTTTGATGCAAAAAGTATTTGTTGTTTGAAATTCTTGCTTTCCACAAAAAAAAAAATGCCTTGTCAAATTTAATGATAAACCGGCGCTTGTCACCCATGTCGACGTCTGTAGTGTTAAGCAGATGAGAGTCTTTGACTGCCCCTGGACGGGACACTAATCCATTGCAGGTTAGCTCCCGGCACACACTGGTACTCATTTACCTACCCTGGAAGGGTGTAAAACTGAGTTAGCTTAGGTAAAAAAGAAGGTCGTACAAATATTCCAGCTCTGCAAACTCCCGGATGTTTGTCGATATCGAACCGGGGACCTTATAGAGATCTTACCAACTGCGCCAACCACGTCTGCCCATGCAAGAAGTATCTAGGCTAAAGCTTAATCTTTTACCAGCTAAGTGGCTCATACAGCCACGGTACTTATCTCCTGTTTTTGAGGTGTTAAACAGCTGAGAGTCCTTGATTCTCCCATGACGGGACGCTAATCCATGGTAAGTTAGCTCCTGGCAGGCGCTGGTACTTATTTACCGTCCTCTTATGTATGGAAAGCTGAGCTAGCACAGGCAGAAGAAAAGATCCTCATTGCTGTTTTGCTTGCTAAATAATCAAGTTTTATTTGTATTTTATGGTATAAACAAATATATTGCTGTTGTTTCACGATATTAGAATAGATATTGATATCAGCTCTCGTTACATAATTTACAATGAATAAGGTTTAAATGCAAATGTTTTTCTCCAGAAAGGTGTGCAAACGGGGTTTGCTTCAATGGCGGTAGATGTGTCGGACAAAACCAGATTCTCTGCGCATGTCCGAGAGGATTTCAAGGACCTCGATGTGAATTTGGTAAGATCCTTTAAAGCATTTAGAGTATTTTAATGTGTAATGAAAAGGGTTTTTTTTTTCTGTTACTTGTGCACATAGTTTGAACATTTGCGAAACCGAAGCAGGATCTTTCGAGTAGTTGTTCACTTTCTGCGACACAGATTAACCCCAGTACTACCAGACAGCTTCGTTTACTTACACTAATGAGCACCACGTTGGCAACGTAGAGGTCACGGATTCAAACTCGTTGAGGCCTGGGTCCAGTTGTTCAAAAGCCAATTGGCAATAGCCAATCGGCTTTTGAAGGGTCTTGTTCAACCTCGTACCCAGGTTTATTTCACTGACGTAGTGATGAAGTGAAATGAGCCTGGTTACGAGGTTGGGTCTTGTTATGTATTCAATCTTAAAGAGACAGATTGAACCTGTAAATGTTGGATAAGCAAGAACTTTTTGTAAAAAAATCTGGGCAGAATTTTATAAGATTGGAATCTATGTTTTAGAGAAACAATTGCGGCCGTACGATCTGATTAATTGATTAACTAAGGGTTAAATTTAACACATGTACATGTTTGAACAACTTGATCCTGATGTTTTCCCTTTTTTTTTTTTTGCATGATGTAATGCATGAAAAGAAACATTTATGGTAAATCGAAAGGGTCTAATTTTATATCTACATTTTGTCAAAATAGCATCATTAACTAATTAAAGTTCAACTCTACATGGCTAGTAAACATATACACTAAAACTTTCTCGAGTAGGTTCAAAAACCTTGACTCCCTGGTTTGGCTCTCGAGTTCTCCCAGTATTAAAACAAAGGGTGTTGTTAGGTTGGTAAAATGTGAAGTGCATGGGTATGGCACAAGGCAACTATTGTATTAGTGATATTAGTGAAATAATTACGATATAGAATTGCTTCTTTCTCATTTCGTTTCAGACTTAAACGAGTGTGCAAAGAAAAACGGAGGCTGTACGCATACTTGTGCAAACACTATAGGAGGATATTATTGCACATGCGCACAGGGATTTCAACTTGCACAAGATCAAAAAACTTGCATCAGAAAACGAGGTACGGAGATACAGCGCTTCTTATTAGTCAAGCAATATAAGTTGTATTCCTTTATTATAAGTGATTTCGTCAATTAATCGAACTAAACTTACTTCGACCAACGAAATAGGTGTTAAATTGCTCTTTTTGATGTTGTAATCGGATGATTAAATTTTTTCCTCGATGCAGTTATTGAATTGGACTTTCAGCCATTTTGATTATTTATATCAAACCCTTCCTTGTAAAAACCTTTGCATAGTGTATTCACCAACAGCGGGTAACAATTATTTGTATATATAATGCCATGCAAAAAAGTAATAAATTGTGATTATCGTCACAATTACCATTCTCGTTGTCCATTCTAGATCCACTTCACAGCTGTGTAGTGAACAATGGAGGATGCCAGCAACTCTGCGATGATAGAGCCGGTTTCATTATCTGCGCATGCTTTCACGGCTACAGGCTCTCCGCTGATCGCTCTAGATGTGTTGGTAAATGCTTTATAACTTCATTATGTGTTTCAAATGGTCTACATAGCAACAGATCAGCAAAAAATCTGATAAAAACTCACAACTTTTTTTAATTACAGACAATGTTTCGGCAGTACTATACTGCCGTCACTTAAACTCGAAATTCAATTTCAACTTTTGACCACTCCTTTTTACTTATACTTTATTTGTCTTTATTTGTCAGCATTCAACTCATGTGCTCCAATCATCTTAACTTTTTGTATTCAACTAAAAATAGGGATTTTTCACTGCAAGAAACATAATTATTTTTCAAGTAATGGTATAGCTCCTTCGTTCAAATGAACTGTTTCAATTGCAGATGTTGATGAATGTTCCATCACCAATGGCGGTTGTGAGCAAATTTGCATCAACACTATTGGTTCGCTCACGTAAGCCATGTTATATACTTTAAACTCGTGTATGGCAAAGCTTCTGCTAATTTGATACTTAGTTATTGTTGGTCATTGCCATTCTATTGCTTTCGTTATTAAGATTGTTATTGTCGTGGTCATTATATCGTCATCGTTATTGTCATTGTCATTATGATTATCATCGTCATTATCATAGTTATTGTCATTGTGATTCTCATTGTCATTGCTATTGTATTACCATTACCATTGCTATTGTCATTGTCAATATCATTATCAGACGTGCTGTACTTTTTAGAAAGCTATTTGACAGCTGTTTTGAAAACCCAGCAAATGCAACGTAATGAAATAACAACTAATCATTTACCTTACTTCAAGCAGAAGCAGAGCCAATAATATATAAAACTCAACAGACAATGCTAGTATTCAGCTGACATATCAACTCTCATTTCACTTTGATTTCAGTGACCGATAACAATCTTTCTCAAGTCTACTTTAACTCCGAAAATTACATTGATCAATGTAGTGTTACGCCCGGACTCAGTTACTTACAGTTCTTATGCATTGTACCTATGTTAACTTTATCAGAAAGCCATCTCGCTCTGTAGTGGTCGTGTAAAAAGAACGTTAGAAATTTGCTTTTCTATAGCACGTTTTATAGCAGTCATTTAAGCATTCTTTGTCCAACTGCAATAGGTGCCGTTGTGGATCAGGATACATGAATTCTCCAACAAGGCACAAAAGATGTGTTGATATTGATGAATGTAGAACGGTGAGTTGCTCTTGAAAATGGTTGACGGTTGAAAACAATTTCTTTAGTAATGTACGCAATTTGTTATTTTGAAAGAGAAACCAGGAAGAAAAATTATTGCTTTAAAAGAATGCAAATACGTGACGACTGCAAAATACTGTTCGAGAATAACAACCAAACTGTATGCAAAACCTAAATCAACAGTTTCGTTTACAAAAAGTATAGTTATTTTTTATCTCTCTTTTTGAAGCGCAGAGTGAAGTGACGTGCCACCCAATAAAAGCTAAAGAAAGTTATAATTGATGTCTCCTGTGTGATGGCCTATGCGTGCCACAGCAGATTTGCCTAATATTTAGAATTTCGCCTTGTATTTTTTTATCATTTCATTTCATTTTGATCATTGTTTTAATTTAATTTAAGTTTAGATTTAAAATTAAATCAAGTTTTGTTTTGTTTTGTTGTCGTTTTTCTTTTCACTTTAGTATAACTATATAAGTTTTGAATGAGTTTAGTTTTAATTCAGTTCATTTTCAGTTCAGTTTCTCGTGAACACAACACTGAATTTTTTCTTGTGACCTATGATTGTCATAGCCCACAATGCAACGGGAGGAGGCCACCATACTCCTGTTAGAATAAAAGAAAAAAGAAAAAATCGCGCCAGCTTACAGCAAATTGTATATCTTGGCAACTAGTCTTGTTCTCGATGTAACATGGTTTGATTAACCAGTTATTTTAATTATTTACAACTAGAATACAAGCTCGCATTTTCTATCGCTATGTAGAATTTAACGAGGGCGAAGCCCGAGTCATTCTATCTATCTTGGTCATCTGCCGCGTGGCAGGTTTAGCGTCACACACGCCATCCATCCCGATCTTCAGCACTACGTTTGATCTCTCCACATGTTTCTGTTCTATTGTTTTCTTCTTTTCGCCAGTGATCAAACAACGTCATTCTCTTCCTTCCCCTGCCCCTTTTCCCGTTTAACCTCCCTTCAATGACATCCCTTAGCAGACTGGTGTCTCGAAAAGTGGCCAATACACTTCTTCTGCCGGTTATAGATGGTCGAGATCAATGTTCTCTTCTCGCCAATCCTTCGCAATACTTCCCCCTTTTGTCATTTTTCCAATCTCCTGATATCTTCCATTTCACTGTCCACGACTTTGACCCATACAAAAATACACTCCACATCGATGTCTTCAAATTGAGAGCGAGTATTCTAATTGTTTTCGTAGAAATCTCTGAAGAATTAAGAAACAAAAGAACAACGATACTTTTTTGATAAACAGTTATTGAGTTCACTCATTGATCTGTCGAGTGACAAAATATTGATACTTCAATTTCATTTTTGTCTTACCTTTATATTTTTTTTTTTAGTGTTATTTTAGATTTTTCTGGCATTACTTAAATAAGAAGTTTTAATTCCGCTTCTGAAAGGTCTGGAAAGCAAAAAAAAAGAACGCCATATTGCATTACTTGTTATTATCCCGTAGACACAATCTATCACCAGATAGATAGCAAGTACGGTAGCCTATCCGATTGCAGTGTTTGCGATAGATAAGGAATAGATTTCTACTAATAGTTATTATAAGAAACACGAATTAAATGTGTTGCATGGTACAAACAGGAAATGAATACCCATAGTAATCTACATTGCTTCTTCATTTGAATAGCAATTGGCTTTCTAGTGCTACTTACCCAACAGTTTCTGCATGCTTACAAATAGTTTGTTAGGAAGCTTTCTTTTTTTTAAATCTGACGCTAATCTAATCATAATAAAAGGCATATCATAGTTTTGTTTCCCTGTAACACGGGGTACTATTCGTGCTAGGGTCTCTCAGATTGCGACCAAGGCTGTCAGAACACACTGGGCTCTTACAGATGTTTCTGCCGTCCAGGTTTTGTGCTGGATCAAAATAGAGCGACATGTAGAGGTAAGCAGGCCATTTTCACCACAATGCACTAAAAAGCTATAATGTAGAACATAATACAATCTGTTGCGATACATATCTATTGACTTTCACGCTAATTTCCGTGACGACTCGACAATTAATCCTATTGTTTGTATGGCTAAACAAAGTATTATGAGACAAAATAAAATGCTATGGAACACAAGAAATATATTGCCCAAGTGTCGTACTCATTGCCATTTTTATTGTCATTGACATCGCCATTTTATTCTCATTGCTATTGTCATTGTCATTGTCATTATCATTGCCATTGCCATTGTTATTGCCACTGTTATTGCCATTGTCATTGTCATTGTCATTGCTATTGTCATTGTCATTGTCATTATCATTGTCATTGCCATTGCCATTGCCATTGTAATTGCCATTTTATTGTCATTGCCATTGTCATTGTCATCGCCATTTTGTTGTCATTGCCATTGTCATTGCCGTTGTCGTTGTTGTTGTCACTGTCATTGCCATTGCCATTGCCATTGTCAATATCAATGTCAGTGTCATTTTCATTGCCATTGTCATTGCCATTGTCACTATACACTACACCACAATACAATGCAATGCAATTCATCAATAAAATACAGTACAATGGAGTGCAATGGAATACAATACTTTGCAATCAAATAGAATACTAAGTAATGCCCCAATAAACTTCAATACAATGCAGTACGACGAACAAATTCAATAGAACACAATTAATGCAATACCATGCCATGAATGAAATACAGTAGTATATAATAGAAAAGGTAAATAATACTGAAAACATAGCAACGTGTTTCTAGATGTTTAATTTTGTTCCAGTGATATCATATTTACAAACACATTTTCAACCAAATTGTCATCCTTATATATCATGTTTGTATAAATAGTCATTTGCAGTTACTGATAACCATATATAACACTATAACAATAAAACATACTCTTTTGTTAGTTTACCTCCATAATAAACCATGTGGTATATTGCAAGAAAACGAGAAAAGCTGTAAATCCCGAGCCAAAGGTTCACCTGAAAAAACACTTTTTAGTCTGGTAACTAATTTGTTGTTTCCATTTATCTGTTCAATTTACAAAGCTACACCTAACTATCATTTATTTATTTATTTATTTATTTATTTATTTATCTATTTATTTATTTATTTATTTATTTATTATTTTCTTTACAAAAAACGGAACACATGTATAGAAATATGATCGGTTTCTCATTGTTAAGTTCTGCTTTTGACGTCATGGACCAGAAATTAATCTAATGGTAGTCACCAGCCTACCATCGCTGGGTCTAAGTGAAACAGGAAGTGATTTTTCAAACATTAAACGCAAATTACACCATGAAAACAAATCATAATTGAATAACCCTTTGAAGGAAAAGGATATTAACTGATGTATACACTTTAAAAAAACCTGTCTGTTGCGATTTGTGACTTTTGCCCTCAATTGTTCCATAGCCTTGTTCATCGCAACCCGACCTCCTTTAGTAACACAGCAAGCGGGGACTCGTCCTGGCCAGATTGCCGGAGTCAAGCAAAACAAAGGTAATGTAAATCACTGAATTGACGAATAAAAATGTTCGCCTTTTCTTAATGTTTCCAACTGTTGGCTTTAAAACGTTGAATCGGGAAAATTAATTTTGGTAGCAGAGGTATATAAAATTAAATAACCTATTTACGACAAGTACTAATGCACACTTTTTTAGCTTATGTGGGTAACAAAAATGTTGACCTCTACTGCCTGTGGTTGATGATTGCAAGAGAAAACAAAACGTACAGTGGTCAATAATCTTGTACAGAGATTCCCTCAATGAAAAAATACAGACGATCAGTATTGTTTTTCAATTCCTTCTCTTTTTATTTTGATTTCTTATTTTAAACAGCTCCCAGAAATAAGAACAAAATTAGCAACAAATTGAGGCTGAAACAGCAAAAACATCAAGAGCAATGAGCTTCGGCAAAACTTACTGTTTTTTTTATAAAAGAAGCGGATATTGGCCCTTAATGTATGTACATAGACTAACATTCTGTTGTTTATTTTTGGTAGTGCTTTTAAAGTGCGAAGTTTGCACTGCGCTATCTCCTTTTCAACATATCTAAAGTCTCCCAATCATCGTAGAAGATTGTCTTTGTTATTTACAGTGTGCTTGCCTGGTTTGTTTGGTCCGAACTGTAGCCTCAGTTGTGATGATTGCCAACACTCTTCCCGTTGTGACATACGAAATGCTCACTGTCTATGTCCCCCCGGATGGGCTGGAGTTGTTTGTGATCAAAGTGAGTAGTAGTAATGAACATCATAGTATGCTCCGACAAAAACTCCATTGTTAATCCGCCAAAAAAGGTTTTGTATTGATCATTACATCAACGCTTTTATTATATTTCGTTTTTGTTTGTTATTTTATTTTGCTTACAATTTCAGGTGGGTGTGGGTGTGTTTATTCAAATTCCTTTCTAACTCGACCTGAGCAAATTGTTCTCTGCAACAATTGAGCAATTTTTGGGGTTTGGAAAAACGTGTTTTTTTTTTTTTTGTTTTTTTTTGTTTTGTTTCTTTTTTTAATAGCAGTCGTCCCCCTTCCTTTCAATACCAGTACCTGGTCACGCAGGTTTCCTGGCAAACGTTTAGCAACAGTTTCAGGGCTGTACATGGCCACGTGTTGAAGAGGATTTGCGATAGACACGAAACATACCATCTTCGACTGCAATTTATCCAAGTAATAATAAGACAATTAAAGGCAATTATTGAAAAAAATATATATGTATATTGAATACTGTATTTACTAAAACTAAAACCTATCGAGCAATGATTTTAAAAGTACCATTTCAAAGAAGTTTTCTTTGATATCAACACCTTTTTGCAGAGATGCAAAAGTTTAATAATAGATAGTTGAAACAGAAAATAGGAACTAGCTTAATATTCCCTTTGCAGTTAGAGGTCACGTGACCACAACCTCGTTAAATAAATTAGTTTCGACAAAATGATTTTCAGAAATGGAAAGAGCAGGTTGAAATTAGTAAGAAGGCATAGTTTCGACTCTCAACGTTAAGAATTTCGAAAATGACAGCGAATATAAAATTAAGATTTTGTCACACCGGAGAAGTGTTGGCTGCACAAGTTTTTAAAACTTACCAAGCAAATTCTATTTTATTCAGTGTTAATATTATTAGTGAAATTGTAGAGCGTCTGGCTCACATTTATTATAGCCGGCAATTGTTTTTATCAGCGAAGATAGACGCTTTTGTTGTACCTTTTTGAGATAATTTTTAAAAAGCTTTTTTCATTTTTAATCTCTCCATAATTAATTGGGATTAGCGAGTTGTTAAGTCAAGCTATTACTTTTAAAACCATTATTTTAACTTTGTTTGCGAGAATTAGGAATTTCAACCTCGAAGTCAAGCGATGAGTGTTTACAAGTTTTTATCAATTTCATCAACTCTGCATGCGGTCTGATTCAAGCTAAGTTATTTCTGTTCATAATTCTTGTCCTGATTACCTTCTTACGTTTTGTACCGCATCGTTACAATTATTGACATGTGAATGCTCTTCAAATTTTTAATTCATACCGGCTAGATGCATTGCCATATAAAAATTTAAACCAGAAAAGGACAACCAAGAGCAAGCTAGTACAATGATGTCAAGTCCATGCCGCCTCGATTTCATGAAGCTCGACTACGATAGATGGACTAATAGCAAACCGAAACCTAAACTCGGCCTACCACAGGTAGCCTGAGTAAAAATGTAAGATAATTCTTTGATTAGTTTACCCATTCTTCCACTGGAAGCTATGTATGCTTGTTTTTCATAACTCTCTATCATGCACATTGATTAGAATCCCCTTATATTAATGTGCTAATGTGAGAAAAGAACTAAATATTTTAGGATAATACAACACTGAAAAACCTACTAAAAGTGTACTTGTTTGGAAAGGAAAACACATTTTACATTTTTCACATTTGTTTACAAATTTTTTGATTATTGCCATAAATGGAGTTGCTGCGTCGGTATTTCTTTAGAAACAGTTTTACAAATGTTGAAACTAAATAGATATCTAAAATAAATCTTGTTTTAGATTGGATAATGTGATATAGAGGTGATTAATATATTGACTTAATATACCGTAAATTCTCGATTAAGCGCTGCGGTGCGGTGCTTATTTAAGGTTCAGCGCTTATTAAAAACAAGTGCATCACAAAGTATTGACGTTGAGAGAATCACGTACTTAAGATATACAAAACTTTTTTTATTTAACCATTGATACTGAGTTTAACAAGAAAAATGACAAAAAGAAACATTTAGAACTACTTCATCAGCCTGAATCCAAGAATTTACGAAAATAAAACTTTGGATTTCTTGGACAGACATTCTCAAATCTCAAAAAATGATATAAGGGGGGTATTTGTTTCTACTCCTGTTTGTGCCGCAATGCTTATTCTGAGCTGTGGCACTTTTCGAGGGTGGCATGTATGGTTCTTATTAAGTTGGTGGGCCTAGGTATGGGGCTTGTTAAGCTGTGAGCCTAGGTACGGCTCTTATTAAGTTGGTGAGCCCAGGTACGGCGCTTATTAAGTTGGTGAGCCCACGTACTGCGCTTATTAAGTTGGTGAGCCTAGGTACAGTGCTTATTAAGTTGGTGAGCCCAGGTACTGCGCTTATTAAGTTGGTGAGCCCAGGTACGGCGCTTATTAAGTTGGTGAGCCCAGGTACTGCGCTTGTTAAGTTGGTGAGCCCAGGTACGGCGCTTATTAAGTTGGTGGGCCTAGGTACGGTGCTTATTAAGTTGGTGGGCCTAGGTTTGGCACTTATTAAGTTGGTGAGCCTAGGTATGGTGCTTATTAAGTTAGTGGGCCTAGGTTCAGCTCTTAATAAGTTGGTGAGCCCAGGTACGGCACTTATTAAGTTGGTGAGCCCAGGTACTGCGCTTGTTAAGTTGGTGAGCCCAGGTACGGCGCTTATTAAGCTGGTGAGCCTAGGTACGGCGCTTATTAAGTTGGTGGGCCTAGGTACGGCACTTATTAAGTTGGTAAGCCAAGGTACAGCACTTATTAAGTTGGTGAGCCCAGGTACGCCGCTTGTTAAGCTGGTGAGCCCAGGTACGGCACTTATTAAGTTGGTGAGCCCAGGTACGGCGCTTATTAAGTTGGTGGGCCTAGGTTCGGCGCTTATTAAGTTGACTTAGAGGTGTGGCACTTATTTGAAGTGAGGAGCTTTTTTGAGGATTTACGGTAAACTTTTAAAAAATGGTCAGTGGAACTATAAGTTCCTTAATCTGCTCCGGTTT
>JAPEIX020051629.1:0-11453 GCA_026122405.2 Zoanthus sansibaricus | reverse complement strand
TTTTTTAAATATTATCTTATGTAACTTTTAATTATATTAAATTATTATTATTGTAAAATCAGGTAATTCAGCTGTTATAGGCGGCTGCCATATGATTATTTAATAAACTATCTATTTATTTTATTTATTTTATTGATGTGCCTTGTGTGTGACTAGGCATAGAAGTCCATGAGTGTTCCCAAAGAGGAGCCCCCATGTGATCTTATACAGGGCCGTAAGGCAGCTATCTATCCAGCATTGCTCTAGAGTTCGCCAACCCAGCTCTTCAAGCATGGTCGTGACACTGTCTGTTCCTGACATTCTGTGTTAATTTGACAGCTATTGAGGGCGAGGCCCTAGCTATGGCATGGGATCAGTATGACCCAATATTGGAAACTGCCCTTGAAACTTAAGTTAAAAGCTATATAGTACTGTATATCTGCAAGTTCTGTATATCTGCCTTGTACTGTATTATGATTGTTTTGATCATGCTGACCAAAATTTTTTTCAAAAAATGGTGCTTTCACTTTTTCTTTTGAAATACAATCTTTAAACAAAAATGTTAATTAGATTGAGGAATTTGGAGATATTTAAGACCTTAAAAATACAAAAAAGGCCTAATTAAAACAAACTCAAAACAAGACATTCATTTTTATGACTTTTTTTATCATTCTCCAGATTGATGCTATAGATAAGCAACATTTTCATCAGCCAAACCTAATCACATCAACAACAGATAAGTGTAATGCTTCGAACAATAACAGAAGTTTGGCAAAGTGTAGAAGAAAAAGTGATCAGAGTGACAAATACTTCTTAGAAAGCCACAGAGGGAACAGTGAAGCTAACCATGCATATGATTTGTTGGACTTCTTAGATCACATTGGACCATCAACTTCAACAGCGTCAAAGACCTCAATACCATACTCACATTTATCACCTGAATTAAGTTTAGTGTCTATGATTTCTCTTCCAAGGAAACCAAAAGTTGACTCACTGAGCCCACAGCAGCAGTTTTACCCTAGAAAACTATATTCTTGATACATACCAATAAATTCAGAATCATACTGCAATATTTTATTCCACTTTTAAAAACAGTGGAAACCCATTAATTCAACCACACCAACAGGCAAAAATAAAGTGGTTGTATTACTGGGATAGGGTCATATTTCATAGCTGTATCAAAATTTCACCTTCAAATTGTTTTTAAGCATTTATATTGCATGTAATGTAAACAAGATTGACAAGAAGTGGGTGGCAGAAAGCAAAAAAGAAAACCAACATGTTAAATGTTAGTCATCTTTGTTCATGTACAATGACTGACAGTATTTTCACATAGGATAATTTTTATTACAGACAGCAGAAAATTAATCTGTCCCAAACATTAAAAAATTACTTGATTATAGTACTGTAAACATTTAAATTAAAAAGACAATACATTGGTTAAATGAAAGAGACCTGTAAATAATAAATACAGCATACTTTTATCTATGCCCTAACACCTTCGCATTGAATCTGGGTATTTTACTTTTAGTTCTCTTTTAAATTTTCTAAATAAGTCCCTGTTTCTTCTATTCTCTTTATCTTTATTGCTATGAAAATTATCTTTCTTTTTAAATCCATGGTGCACAATGAAACCATTGTTCAGCACAACAAATCTGTACCCGGCTACATGAGTCTCGCACACCTGGCTTATTCTGTTGAATCCATACTGAAAATAGAGGTTTAAGGAAGTCCATGTCAGTGTATCCTAGGTACAGTACACAGCACTGGAATACTTTTTCAGAAAATAGAAAATTAGAATAACTATTCTAAAAGTAACCTACATAATATGCTACCAAAAATAATAATTCAGTCAAACAAAATTATTAATATAGTTTTAAGTGTGTGAATTGAAACAATTTACAATTATTTTTCCTTGTGGTTTAACAAAGAAAGTTTTAATTGACCTTTCAGGCTTCAGTCCATGTAATTGTACAGTATTTTAAATGCAATTTTTTTTGGTGGTTTTCAGTTGAAACTTTCATTTTATTTTAAATACTGAATTACTGAAAATGGTTCTTGCTTAAGTAAAAAGGAATGCTTTATCAGAGTTGTGTAAGACTGGTGATGTTATATGGGAGTGAGACATGGTGTTTGAGGGAAAATGAGATGGCAATTTGGAGAAGGACTGAAAGAACAATGGTGAGAGCAATGTGTGGTGCCAAATTGATGAAGAAGAAGAGGACAGAGGACCTACAGTAATGGAAATGTTGCGATTGAAGGAAACAGTGGTTCAGATGGCAAAGGCAGATGGAGTGAAACAGTACGGGCATGTGTTGAGGAGGGATGATGGGCATTTTTTGAGAAAAGCATTAGAGTTTGAAGTGAAGGGCAAGAGGAACCGAGGACGACCAAAGAAGACATGAAAGACACAAGTGGAGAAGGAGAGCAAGAGTGTTGGTTTGTAGAAAAACGATGTCATGAATCGAGTGTGATGGAGAGTGGGAATTGGAGAGATTGCTACAAATTAGAGGAATTCTGGCCACCCCCATTTATGGGGATAAACCCGGATCAAAATTGGATTGATGATGATGATGAATAGTGTATCTAAAGTATGAGGGTTCTAATGAACATACACCAATACTTAAAATATTTATTGAATAATATAGAGGTTTTAAGGTGTCCAAAAGTTACAAATATGAGAAATTAAAGTGTAGGTGTTGTACCTGCCTTGGACAAACCTAAAGTTAAGGTATTACATTATTTTGTACAAACAAAACTTGCTGGCTTGACTTTGATCACTTTTGAAACAGTTTAAATATTTGACATTACTCAATTGTCATAAACTAAGGAAGTTGGGCTGGAGTAAAACCCATGAATATTATCATATTCAGTATATAAATATAATGAAAAGAGTTTTAAAAATAAATAAAATATTAAAAACCTATACATCACAGGGGCGGATACAGGGGGGGGGGGTGGATTGAGTGGATTTCCACCCCCCTTTTTGAAGTTAAAGTGTGTTTTTTTTTCTGTCAAGGGAGCAAGCTTTTAACAAGCGACCACAGGGACTCTCTCCTTTTTTGAACCCTCCAAGACTTACTTGATCCGGTTTGGACTTTGGAGACGAAAAATAGAGTTGACACCACCACCAGGGATTTTATAGCTCCTATCAAGATGTATGAATCCTGAATAAATGTCGTGTTCATAGGGGGTTTTTTGTACTGCGAATTTTTTTTTTTTTTTTAAATTATCCATCCCCCTTTTTAAAATCCTGTAACCGCCCCTGCATCATTCTATGTTTATTTTTAAATTTAGTCTATAAGAAGTACAACACAGAGGCATTGCAGGAAATACAAAATAAATCACATCATCAAACAGCAACCTATAGCTAGTATATTTTACAATATTAACTTGCATTTCATGTTAATCTAGATGTTTCTAATTTCTTACCTGTTTGAACCTTTCATCATAAATTGGAATATGTCTTGGGCCAATATAAAATGGTTCCCAGGGATCTTTCCATTCAACAGTATAAGCTATATCAAGCTCCTTACTGTTAGACCTAAAACAGAACAGTGCTCAGAAAAGAATAAAGTTGGGTTACATTTTCATAAAATTATCATTATAATCATAATCATTTAACACTGACAGTGAATTTAGCTAACAGACAACTTTCTAGAAAACAAAAAATACATTACATTTTCCATTGCTCATAGTCTGTATTATTTTGACATTTCCAGCACACAGTATAGTAGAAAGGTTGTACTGAACCCTTGTTCCACAGATTGATCAACTGCTGCTTTTCAACTGATGGATCCAGTTTGTAAATGCTCTCAAATGCTGGAATGACAAACACTTTTTTATCTGAAAAGGTAAAATAAGTTAAGTAAATTAAAGGTAAAAATAATAAAGACAAAAATTGACTATATTAAATAAATGAGCATTCTTAATTATCTGCTGATATTAGTTGAAGGTACCTTCTCCCACCCAAAATTTTATTGATAATTAAGATTATTGTAACCATTAAATCATCATCATTCCTCTTTGCACCAAAAGTAGCATATAGGACACTGGCAAAGTTCCTCCACTTTGCTTTCTTCCTTGGCATTTGTACTGCTTCTTCTTTCAATCAAATTGATTCCGCTCCTTCTGCACTATCCTTTTCCATGTATCTCTTGGTCTACATTGCTTTCATCTTCCAGGTAGCTGCCTTGTAAGTGATATATCCTCCAGTGTTATCTAAGTTTTCTTTCCTTAAACATAATATTGTCCAATCCACTGGCATTGTCTGTGTCTAATTAATTCTGTTACTGCTGGCATTTTGGTTATTGAGTGGAGATCAACCATTCAATATATCTTTTGGCCAAAATACCTTAGTTTATTATTCTCCTGAAACATCATTCGTGTAAGGCTTACTGTACTTTGCAAAACAAA
The DNA here is from genome assembly GCA_026122405.2 of Zoanthus sansibaricus. Classification (NCBI taxonomy): domain Eukaryota; kingdom Metazoa; phylum Cnidaria; class Anthozoa; order Zoantharia; family Zoanthidae; genus Zoanthus; species Zoanthus sansibaricus. The sequence continues at coordinate 7,058 of JAPEIX020051629.1, read as the reverse complement.
ATGAGAAATTGCCAAATGGGAATTTGCAAAACGAGAAATAGCAAAATGAGAAATTGCGAAACAATTCTTTGACTAAAGGGAGGATGGGGGTTTCAAGTGACTGGTGTATAGTCAATCACCCCTAGTGGACTTGTCTATGAGCCACTCAAGAATGTCAAGAGACACAAGGTTATGTGGTCAATCTAGTCCAGGAACTTCAAACAACAGAAACTTTTTTCTGGTGAGTTTCAAAGTTTGTGTCAGAAATAATTTATAAATCATGTTTGTACATTTGTTTCACACCATTTGACATATTTTCTTTGTTGAGAGTACAGATGAACAAAATTTGATATTTGTCACATTTCTTATGACAAATGCATTTGTTACAAAACTAGCATGCCAGCTTTTGAGCATATACATAACTTGTCATAGAAAAAAGTGACAAATTGACCTGTCCAGATGGGCAGAAAAATTTGTTACAAAAAAATAATTTGTCAGAGAAAATGTGCTTGTCTGTAAGAGTCTTTATTATCTACTGTGACATGACATCCGTGTGATAAAGCTGTGAAGAAAAATCATATGAATGAAGCACTTGATAAGATATCACTTCACAGCCTTTTTTTCCAATCAACATTCTTGTTTTTGATGACATGAAATAGGGAGAGCACAGGAAGCATGGTAAGTTTGCAATTTTTGCAAAAAAACAAAATTTGTCTTTATTTTTGTGTCACTTTATCTACTCAGTACTGTATATAATAAACAAACAATGACATGGTAAGATTCAGATAATTTTTTCCTTGTTTTTATTTTCTTGTTTTGGTATCATACCGCCCACTCACTCTTGAAAAGACTCACTTGTTCGCACTATGACATTAAAACTAGTGAAATAAAAAATATCAAGATCTTGTCATGTAATAATAGCTAGAGAACTTTAGATCTGACAACAAGTAGAAGCTTTTGAACACGCATGCACTTTTTTAAGCAAACTTGTTATGAAGAGGACAAGATTTCAAGCAAAAGCTGTCCTCTCGAACAATCGTTTTGCTGTAAAAAGTGCGCACATCATGAAATCTTGTAATCTTCCTCGGATCTAAAGGTCTCAATCTCTATCTATTGGTTCCCACTCCTCTTGGGACTTTATTTTTTGCAACAATTACTGTATGGCTAAACCTCTCTCATGAATACAGTATTTTCTGTACCAGAGTATGATGATGATGATGATGATGATGAATCCTTTATTTAAACACGGTTAAAATCTCATAACAATGTTATGGTTTACAGATAGGCTGTGTTCCACTCTGCCTCGGTCAACAGGTAATTACAAAATATAAATAAGTACTAAATAAAATTAACATGCAGTAAAATCTAAAAGAAAAAAAAAATTGCTATATTACTACAATAAAAAAGAAGCCAACCCTATCTTGAAATGCTGCAGGGTTTGAGCAATGTGGTACAGGCAAATGCTTCTTCTTCACTTAAACTTTTTAAACTTCACTTCAATTTTTTAAACTTTTCCTTTTTTAGCTTGAGTTTCATCAGTTTCGTTAGTTTGAGTATAATACATTCTCACTGAGCATGCCAGAACTTGTTCATCCGCATTTGCTAAAACCTAGCAGGTCAATTTGGTAGTTCTTCATTTCCTCTGCTATTATACTGTGTATAAATGCTAAACTTTTCTAGTAACATAGTTATTTTACATGGTTCTTGTATTCCAGGTGGACCTGAAGTCACCTTCTAGGGGGATTAAGGATTCTCTCGTGATGTTAGCATCCTTCTAGGTTTGGCTAACAGTCCTCATGACATCATCCACTGGTAACCCAGTTTCTGACAGAGTATCCCTTCCAACCTGCCAAAATTTTGGATTCTTCGCTTTGTGTTTCTGTAACCAAGCTTTTTTATGAGTGAGTGGTTAGCCCTCGGCTGAGCCCATTTACAGTATAACATTACAAACATATCAGTCTACTCAAACTTCATCAGTTTGGTAAAAAGTTTACCACATTCTGGCAACATTCTTCCCTAACTCTCTAAATTACATAATTTAATACCATGGATGACAAGTTAATCTTTAATTCTGATGCCAAATTTCATTCATAATTTAGAAAATTCTAATTGCCCAGCAATGGTTTCAAAGTGCCATTCCTGAGATTTCTGAGATTTTAAAAAGTTAGCTAGGAAGAAATCACTGTGACTAGAACTGCAGCAGAAGACCCAAATACCAGAAAAACAATACAATTTCAAATTACAAGATTTAATTTCCATAACTATAATGTGATTAACATTTGAACCTAGGGGAGGCAAATTCTTCTTCTTCACTTAAACTTTTTAAACTTTTCCTTTTTTAGTTTGAGTTTCATCAGTTTTCCTTCTCCATTGCAAAACAGGCTTAAGCAGCAATTTTCCAACATATTCAGATTGAATACCACAAGTATAAATTAAACTACCTTCATACTAACCTGTTTTATCATAAAATAGTTTTTTCCTATCTGCAAACTCTAGAAAGTCATGATAAAGTGTTCCACTGCATATCATGTCCACATCCACTACAAACACATAATCTGTTTGAGTTCTCTTAAGAGCAGTGTTCCTGAGCAAGTTATTGGGATAAGGAATCTATAATAAATCCAACAAACTATTAATTTTTTCAACTATAATAATGCATGTTATAAAATGGTATTAATATAAAATGTTTTCTATTCAAATGTATCATAATTATATGTATATAGACAGAACAAAACATTTGAGTCACTACCCTGATCTTTCTGTCAAATGCTTACTAGATTCTTTTGGTCCAGCAAAAGACCTCCTTATTTACAGGAAGGGCAGCATGGTCTCCAATTGTATGCATTCTTAATTCAGTAATTTATTTTAGTTATTTTTTTTACTCATTCACAAATATACTGCAGTAATAGAATTAGACATAAAAAACGCTATTTAAATGACAATTGTGTAAAATTATTTTTAAAAATTTTGAAAGTTTAAAAAGGTATCTGAATGTTTTCAGTTAAAAACATCATCATCTGATGATGATTTTTAACCAAAAATGTTTGGATACCTTTTTAAACTTTTTAAATATGAAAAAATTACTTTTTGCCTTTTATAACTTTTTTATGCTATATTAGTCTACTGTACTTGTAATTAGCTATTCTAAACTTTGAGTAAAAATAAACTTTGCATATGTTTGTATGTTATTGTCAATCACTTCAAGACCATGAGTGTTGGCCTGACTAGCAATCAAACCATTGCCTCCTGCATGGTACTGTGGACTGGAACCGTACATAAAATAAGCTACCTAGTAACACACTGCTTTCAACATTTCAGAAACAACTTGCATTACTCTTAATTAATGCATGTACTTCTTGCCATACCATAAACCAAAAAGATTTAGTAATAAATTATTGTTTTTTGTCTGGAGTAACTGAATATAAATTCCCCAGCAGCAGAACTATTCTTTTTAGACTGGACATGGATACATAAGACAAAATCATTATTTTTCCTATCACAGAGAGAGAATTTTCATACACTAATAATTTAGTCTTGCATGCTAGCTAAGCTAAGCTAAACCCTTTACAAGCCAAGTGGCCTATGGATATGGTGCTTATCTCTGGTTTCTGTAGTGTTATGCAGATGAGAGTCTTTGACTCCCCCTGGTAGGGACAGTATTTCTATCACAGGTTAGCTCCTAGCAGATGCTGGTACCCATTATGTACTCCAGAAGGATGTAAAGCCGAGTTAGCTCACGTGGAAAAATAAAGTCACAAATAGTTTAATTTCAGCAGAGCAGAAATGTAACTGGGCACCTTGTGGTCAGAAAGCAGCAAATCTTATAACTGCACCAAACAGATCAGCCATGTAGCGTTTAGTAAAAAGAGCAACAAGGTTTACCTTTATATTTGCATAGTTCCAACTGCTATATGGTTTACTCTTGATTCTTCCCTGGGCCACTAATTTCTCACAGTTAGGAAGTGTTTTGAGAGCCTGTGTAAGATATTGCTCCAAATGATTGTCTTTAGGTGGGTGGGATAATGGGTAAACGATATGAACAGTTACTCTATTTCTGATGGTTGCCAAACATCTATGGAGTCCAAGTAGAATACGGTAGGCAGTAACAACAACAGCCCCTGGTACTAACAATGCTGGTGAGATACAATTAAAAGCACAAATCTTTGGATTGACTTTGCTCAATATAAACTTAATATTAATATAATAATTTAACATATAAAGAAGCCTTAGCTATGTATTACACTGTGATAAAACATGATGAACATTTGAGAACAAGAGGGTAATGTAGAAAACTTTCGCCACACACTGACAGTGTAATACATGGCTTAGGCTTCTTTATTTGCTCTATGATATAGATTTTACATGCCGCGAGTAGAAACAACAAAGCACACAGATCGATAAACTAATGCAATTTGGTTGGCACAGTTGGTAAGATCTCTGCTTTCCAACCACAAAGTTCCCGGTTTGATCCCGGCAGTTTACCAAGATTCAAAATATTTGTGTGACCTTTTCCACCTAAGCCAACTCAGCTTTACATCCTTCCAGGGTAGGTAAATGAGTACCAGCGTTTGCTGGGAGCTAACCTATGATGGATTAGTGTCCCGTCCAGGGGGGTGAAAGACTCATCTGCTCAACACTACAGAAACCGGAGATAAGCATCGGCTCCATGGGCCACTAGGCTCGTAAAGGATTTAGCTTTATTTGATAAATTACTTTCATCTTTAACACTTTCTGCTGCTTTACAGAGAACTCCATCATAAGTGTCTTCAAATAAAATGTTTTCTGCCATCTCTAACAAAAATGTTGGCAAGAGGAATGCCAGTACGTGGTGAAAAACAATAAAACATGCTTTTTCTATGTTTTATACTTTCAGTTGATAAGATATGGATATTTCACCAATCAGAGCAGTGCAGGGTCCTATCTATATTATTATAAAACTAATAAAGTTAAATACAATTTAGTCAATACTGGTGTCAGTGAATGTTAGCAGGTAATGTAAACAAAATTACTGTTACAGCCAAAATTTTACAACATCTATTATGTTTTTTCAGTCTGTTTAATACAAAGCAAAAGAACACAATTTAATAACTGATAGAAATAGAAACAGTTGTTATGTTTCAAGAAATATCTCTGGATGTCTCTTTCATTTGATTCTACTGTCTGACGAAGAGAAGAAACCCTGAGCAAGATTTAGGTTGGGTGGGGGGTTCAATAACATGCATCAAAGCCATGACCAACTATCTTTAAAATTGTAGGCTTCTACATACAGTAAAATATAAAACAAAATAATAAATCTTATGACTTTTCTTCAAATTAACTTCTCACTCTCTCTCTTACCAACTGACACAGGGCCCTTCCATACTGCTGCCATGTCAATTAAGTAATATAGATGATTGACAGTGCAGTGAGTTACCATGGTAACATCCAACTGGCCTCTCTTTGATATTTTTTGGGAAAGGAAGAAACTTTGAATTCTGTATTGTCCAGAAGCATCCAAGGGTAGAATGTTGAAATCCCAATTTTCTCTTAATACCTGGAACAGTTAAAATTTAAGATAGAATGTCACTACTTAAACCAAGAAAGCATGTCAACTACCGAACCTTGGCAAAGTTTGAGAATTCACAATAGATAAAAACCTGCAACTGTGTCTTGGATTTCACTGTTCTACTAACTTTTAGTTACTAGGAAACCAGGACAACCAAAGATGTGGAATACGCGCCAGTGGAGAAGGAGAGCAAGAATGTTGGTTTGGAGAAAAAGGATGCCATGAATCGAGCGAGATGAAGAGTGGGAGTAGGAGAGATTGCAACCAAAGTGGGGTGGTAATTTTTCCAGTTCTAAGCTTTCAAAATGTAATAAATTTTAAAAAGCTAACAATTATTCCACTCAATAATTTTGAAATAATTAATGTTGGGATTGTAAGAATAATTCTCATGTCGGTGAGGAACTAACCTTAACATTCACATCGGTGTTACTTTCCTTTATGTCTTGGTGATTTAGTCCGTACATTAGAAGGAGATTCACCATCGACAACAGAACTCCAAGCAGTGTAAGAGTGCAAGTGGTTTGTCTTAAGTTCCAGCGGCAGGGCATATCATCTTCCAATCGATGGACGAACTATAAAACTTTAAGGAATTAGTGATTCAAATCTTTAGGATTAAAAAAAGATACTAATTATTATATAAGTGAAAAAACATTATTTTGCTGCAATAAGCCATTTTGTCGCCATTCTGTAAGTTGATCCGTACCCCGTACGTCGTACTAGACTCGCTAAAATGTCTCTATTGCCCAAGGGTTGTTGAACTCCAGCCAGCTACAATGAGAAAACTCCCAAAATTTGGGATCAGATAAGCTTGTAAAAATTCGAGGTTTTGATACCGCTTGGAGTGCCAGAGCCAAATTTTTACATTTGCATATATTGCTGTATCTCAGTAAAATACACACAGAGAAATAAATTTGCGTAGCGGCAAGTTGATGGCTAACTTCAGTCTTTATCACCAGGGAACTGGGTTGAGTTTCAAAGTTTAACTAATTGATAATCTGACATAACGTCGATAGTATTTTTTTAGCATTTTAGGGTAAGCAAAGAGGTTATGGACCTTAAAATATGGCTGCACATCCACCTAGAGTTGAGACAGCGTCCCCAAAAACTATGTAGAAACTTTTTTAAAATTGTTTTTATGATCTCTATCAAAACGAGCGAGCATTCGTGAATTTCGTTTCAGCTTCAATCAAATTGTTGGAAAATGATGGGATTTTACAGTTGTCACAAAACTGAAAAAAGGGGGATTTTTGTCTCAACGTTAGATACGTTTGTATCGATTTGGATCCACATTTCTGTGCATAATTACCTGGCCTCTGTTTATCTTAAAAACATCACACTTGGTCAAATGATAACTCTCACGGCGGGTCTAAAACGCAGGTCAAGGGTAACGGGTCAAGGGTAGCGGGTCAAGGGTCACGGGTCAAGGGTAACGGGTCAAGGGTAACGGGTCAAGGGTAACGGGTCAAGGGTCACGGGTCAAGGGTAACGGGTCAAGGGTAACGGGTCAAGGGTAGCGGGTCAAGGGTAACGGGTC
>JAPEIX020051557.1:0-11454 GCA_026122405.2 Zoanthus sansibaricus | reverse complement strand
ACAAGTTTACATTTATTGTGCATTATTAAAGTGCCTGACAGTCGTAAAATTTACTATTGGAACAGCTTAATTTATTGGGGATCGGAGTACCCACTTTGTCATTGAATATGACACCTCTTTGGAAATTCTTTAATTTGAAACTTGGATTCCATAGTTGACACATAATGAAGTCTATTTGGGATTTGTATTAAGCTAGCAGCTGAATAGCACTTTTTGCGCACTATAATTGGTTCATCAAACACCAAATATCCTGAATGTGCTATTCACCTCGATCACTCATCCATGAAAAAAGTGATTACTCTTTGATTGCTTGCCTGTGAGATAGATTGTGGAAGACTAGTTCTAAAACTTGCTTTCAGCCAGATTTTATTAAAGATTTTTTAAAGTAATTTATTCACCTACTATATATATATAGTTTAATACTAAAACAATTATATTATCTCCTTCAGTGTCGGTGCCTAGCGGTAGATATTTACCTTGCTGTTGGGGTTCGGTAAATATCCACCACTAGTAACCTCCATGTTGGGAGATATTTCTTAAAAAAATTCTTGTTTCTTGTTTTTTTGCTTTGTTGTTGCAGGTTGCTCAGGAATTTGAGTCATGAGGCATTCGGAGGAAAGCAGGTCTCTTCTGCTGGCATTGACTGTCTTTACTTTGATCTTCCTCGTATGTTGTATGATTTTTATTCATACATTTTTTTGTTCCAGCTGAATATTAGTAATTATAATTTATTAGTGATAAAAATAATTTAGCATAGTCTCAATAACATGTTTTTAAATAAAGGTCGGATCTGAGGCAGCTGTTAAGAACATCTACAAAAAATAAAGCTTACTTTTTGATAATTAACATATATTTTAAAAAAAGATGTTATTTAATATTCGGCATTAGTAATTAAAATGCACTTTAAACTCAGCTATAGTATTTATATTTTTTTACAAATTTAAGCTTTCGGTTCTATATAATCCAAGAGAGCCTTGGATCCTGGACTCCACGCTGTGGGTTCCAGATTCGAAGATTCAAAAGTGGCTGCATTCCGGATTCCATGGCCGTGGATTCTGGATTCCATGGCTGTGGATTCTGGATTCCATGGCCGTGGATTCTAGATTCCATGGTCCAAAAGTGGCTGGATTCCGTATTCCATGTCCATGGATTCCGTATTTCATGTCCATGGATTCCGTATTCCATGTCCATGGATTCTGGATTTCATGTCCGTGGATTCTGGATTCCATGTCTGTGGATTCTGCATTCCATGTCCGTGGATTCTGGATTCCATGTCTGTGGATTCTGCATTCCATGTCCGTGGATTCTGGATTCCATGGCCGTGGATTCTGGATTCCATGGCCGTGGATTCTGGATTCCATGGCTGTGGATTCTGGATTCCATGTCCATGGATTCAGGATTCCATGGTCCAAAATTAGCTGGATTCCAGATTCCAAGGGCTGGATTCCGGATTCCAAGGTCCAGGACTCTGGATTCCACAGGCTAAAATTCCAGATTACCTTACATGGAGTGAAACCTAATTCAAAGAGTTGATCTACTATAACAATATAGATTCAAACAAAAATAGGTTAGTTATTCAGCTCGCCTTTCAGCATACCTACTAAAGTCATTGTCAAGGGTAAATAATTAATCACTTCAAAATTCATAATAGTACATGATAGTATTGTATCTGTTAAGCCCTGCACAAACGGTTTCATCATTTGCTTTAACAACATCCATTCGATTTTATCGAACAACAATGTTGAAACCGTTTGCCACCCCCTTTTAAACTTGTTGAAACATGTTGAAACGAACTAGAAAGCATGTCAAAAAAGTTTAAAAGGGTTTACACTTTGCTTCAACATTCTTTCTATTTTTCTTTCGTTCTTGAAAATGTTGAAGGTTGTTGAAGCCGTTTGTGCGGGTCTTTCAACATTATCGAATAAGCGCTTGCACAATTTGCTATTTCTCAAGACACAGTTACTAAGCGGCTAGTAAGAAACTGAATACCAGAGTTCTCATGCCATTTTGTCGAAACAAAATCGAAGCAAATGTTGAAACCGTTTGCCCACTAAGTGTTTAGCGTCATTCAACATTCGTAAACAGCGTTCGATAAAATCGAATAGATGTTGAAGTAAATGTTAAAACCCTTTGCACGGGGCTTAACACCTAACTGCTAATAAGGTGTCCATTGCTGCTAAAACGTGAAAACAGATTTGTACTTAAACACCTCTAGCACATCTAGTCTGTCTTTGGAATGTATTTATTTCCATGAAGAACGAGTAAGGATCAATTACCAGCTTAAGTCAGGTCATCTTCGGAACTGTTAGAAAAACTTTTTTTAGAGGAATTTAATCTAAAAAACGTTGATTAAGACCGTACAAAGAATGCAAATCCTGAAGGTTTTAACTTAAAGTTGTGTGCAAAATTTAAATAATTTATTCAAATTGCTAGCTTGCAGAAACAAACTTCAACCTTCGCTACATTGCACGTAATAAAGACCTGAGGCGGTAGTCAAACATGCTTTATGCTTTTTTGCAGTTAGCTTTGCCCGACGGACTTAATTCATTGTGCTTTAAGAAAAACATAGTGTAGAAGGAAGGTAATGTCGGTGTCAAAGATATTTCACCTTTTATTTAAAAGAAAACTATATTGTTGTGAATGGAAAAGACAATTCTATTTAAGAAATCAAATGTTTATTAATCAGCTGTTTATTTAATTGTAAACTAGTTTTGTACCTCGCTAGGTTTCTAATATCTTTTCTAATCAATGTAGTATTTGAATCATAAATTGTTTATCGGAATATATCGATATACTAAAATTATTATATCGCGTATCAAAAACAATCACACCCCACCCTTCTTCTTTCCACCATCAGAATTTAATCTTTTTGAAAGTTTAAAAACCTTTCGACTTAATTTTTCTAAGATTTTGCTAGGTTAAATCAACTGAAAACGCAAGAATGTTTAAGAAGTTTCTTGTTTAATGCTAAGTTTTGTCACCAACTAGTGAAAAAAAAAGGTTCCAACAAAGTTGTGAGCACTAAAGGCTTTTTTCCTTAATTTTTTCTGGGCTCAATAAATGACATTGCTTATAAAAAAGATCATGTATTTGCTAAGCAATTTATTAGCAACTTTCAAAACCAAAATAATCTAAAAACTAGACGCCTACACAGGCGTTTACTCGGGCTACTTAATGTGGCATAAAAAGATTACTATTTTATTTTTTGAAGAACCTTGTACTTTTCATTTCCACTTTGTGCAGCTGCTTGCGACATTTCGTCACTGAAAAGTCTTCTTTTGAGACCGCTAGTTTGTATTTTCTTAAGTCATTGTCAATTAAAATTTTTCTAAAATCAAGCATTATTTTAGTTATCATAAATCCTTATCAGTTCTGTGAAAACTGTCAGTTTGCACATAAGGCACGTTTGTGACCTTAGCTCCAATTCAAAGCTTCTTGTTTTCATTTGATGGAAGTTGACAGCTTGCTTTAATTTGCATACTGAAAACTTTACAAATTCAGAATTTTTTTTGTTTTGTTCTTTCTTCAATGGAACTTTTGCTTTACGTACAAGTCAACCAATAAAAAGTATTTCCTACATAAATTTGGGTTGTAAAATCGCGAAATACTAAGAAAAACTAATAAATAAACAAGAATAAACTGATGTGTAGGCTACAGCTTTTAATTGACGGCAAACTTTGAAAGCAGAGAAGTTCATAATTTATAGATATTGCAAAATTTTATAGACTGAGTTTATCTAACCATGTACAAATTGAATTAAATTAAAAATTACAGATAATTATTAGCAGAAAGAATATTTAGGGCAAATCAAATTTGACGTCTCGAGAGAGGCAAATACAAATGTGAAGAGCAAATTATGCAACATTTGATAGCTCTCCGGCAGCAAAACACGTGTGACAATAGCTCATCGTAAACTTGTTTATATCCGTGAATCAAGCATAACAATCTTCCCAGCCTTTGTAAAGTACTTGCAGTTGTTGCAAGGAAAAGTAATCCCATTTCTAAGTCCCAAAATGGCTCTAGAAACACATCCAGTATTGAATTTACATGGATATGAAGCGAGTAGACTTGAACAATCGGCATGTGCATTAACTTATGTGTATTTTGTCTTTTTGAGCATCTGAGCAAGAAGTTCATTGGACGATATCTTTCAGAAAACTTGAAACTCTTCTTGGTGTGTACAAAGCTTCGTTCGAAAATCTTGTGTGTAGCCTTATCATCAAAGCTATATGCAGGGACTTCTGGGTAATTTTCCCAAACGCGACGTGACAGATAGAAATATTGACGAAAAGGTAAACCTAATCTCGGTCTACTACAGGTAGCCCGAGTAATTAAATCTAAAAGTTTTTTTTTCAAACAAAGTTACAAGTCTCTTTTGCGACTTCCACTTATTCAGCAAACATTCACGCGATGATGATCTCCAGATCGGTATCAAGACAAAGGCGCTTTTTTAAATGTACTCGTTTGACTCAAGAGGCAACTAGGAGCGTTTTGCATAAAGTAAAGTTGATACTGCTTCTCATCCAAAACTGCTGTTTCTTTACACACAAGTTTCTGTTGCCTTTTTGTTTAAATTAGAAGTTGAACATTTTTGGCTTGAAGTTTTTTAGCTTTGGTGCAATGTATCTTGGGTCATGACACAAAATGTGTTTAGCTTTGACACAAAGTGTCTTAAGCATGAAGTGTCTTAGGCATGAAGTGTCTAGTAACTTTCTTGTGGAATTTTTACTAATGAAATCCTGTTTAGTCTTTAGATTATAAAAATATAACAAATTACATATTACGTATATATTATTTTGTTCTCTTTGATTTTTAGGTGATAGATTTGCTCAACCAGGCTCAGCTGGAAACATATAGCAAGTTAAACTGTCTAAAGCAGGTGTGATAGAGAACATGTTCAAGCTACTGCAATATCAATAATGATAATTTTAATAATAATAATAATGATAGTAATGATATTTATAGAAGTAATTGTAATATTGAGAATAAAACGTTTCACATTGTAGCGTTTTTAATTACATGCAACGAGATTCTCACACATATTTTAGCATATAAAGAACTCACAAGAATTTGACTTTTTAGTTTTTTACGAATTTGAAAATGATGAACGATTCATCGAAACGTCATTCACAATTTTTATCACTTATTTTTATTCTCAATTGTTTATCTAAAGCTTTCGTTATTAAAATTGTAATATTAATAATAATAACACGGCCAGTGGTTTGATGTGCTTGTGTGGAAATGCAGAATTCGACTTTCTCTGCATAATCTGCCAAATCCTGCATAATTGCACATAATTTCCCAAAATTGTGTGGAAACCATTAAGAAGGCATCTTTAATTGGTGAATTTCAAAGCTTCTTACCTATTTTTTTCTGACAAAGATGATACATTTTTGATCTGAAATCATGTGCCAAACATAATACTCGATAAAAAGAAAAATAACAAGGCGTTCTATGCTGATGCATCACGCTGGGAACTGGTGTCAACAAGAAATATAAACATGTGAAATACCAGGCATGCTAACAGCGTACGCACAAAAGAAACTTAGTGCGGCCCTGATAAAAATCTCTATCTGGTTTTTATAAAAGCTTTTTTCTCTCTTTCCGATGATAGTACAGATCAATCTTGCAATCGGGATTAATTTTGTGAAATTTGCACAGAATGACTGGATACAAGCATGACAATATTTTTTGTGATCACGAGAGATCATAACGACTGCCCTGATAGTCTTACCCTGTGAGCAGAGGTCTTTTCTGTTAGTCTTTTATTATTTAGCAAACGTTTTTTAAAAAAGTAAATGTTTTATTACCAGCAAAAACCAAACATCTACCTGAAAGAAAATGCAGCATTATCACATTAGTAAAGAGAAGCAATTAAAACTCATCAGTTGTTAAAGGCAAATAACAGTTATGTCCACGTAATGAAACTGCGAAAACGAGCAAAATGCATGTTACGGCACTGGGGAAAAAATTGCACAATCCCGTATAATTTCGTATTAATTGTATTTTTAGCGCATAATTTCCTAAAAATGGTGCATAATTTTAGAAAAAATCCTGCATCAAAGCACAGGCCCTGTAATAATAGTGTTTTGTCGGAGAAGACACACAAATCTAGTGATAGCTTGGATTGATTAATATCAGATTTTAACATATGATATGTGCTCCATAGCTGCATTGTTGAGTGTTTTGAAATGTTTGAGATAGCTGAAAATGTGAAAATGTTTCTTACTGATAGCATAAAGACATAGAAAACAGAGTTAACATCATCAGGCAAGAGGTTGGGAGGTACAGTACCGCCAAAAAACATTGGTGCATTTGCCCGCAGGCATTCCGCGGAATTTCTGCGGGGACTATCCGCGGGCGCAAGCGTCCTTGGACGAGGGCGGACGCGTCTTTTTCCGTGGGAGGACGTGTCCTCCCGCATCCAGGGACGAATTCCGCGGGCGAATTTAGGTACAGTGTACGTACTAGTCCAGGATTAAGGTTTGTATATTTTACTGCAAAAGCAACTGACCGGACATTGTAAGCCATGATTAGCGTGACAACTGCTTCCTATCTACTCCGAATGACAGCATTATGTAAACAAACTTGGTCACTTCATTCTTCTTAAAACCTCACTTTTTGTTAGTGCTTGTTTAAATAATCTATCCACAGATAGAACAGAAATATGGTGCAACTTAAGATTTCCTCGCTTTATTATGCATGTATTTACGTTTGTTCGTGCTTTCATTTGGTCGGAGCAATCGTGAGACAGTGAGTTAGCGTATATTGTAAAAAGTTTTCAGGTTTTATACTCTCTTTCGCTTGTAGCCGTCCAGCGCCAAGCACATTCGAAACTGCGTATTTATATGTAAAAAAAGTTTATTCGACTGGCTTCCTTCCCTGCTACTTGCTTTCTTTTTAGCTCGAAGTTATTTTAATCTTCTTCGTGTCATTGTTTACAACTCTGCAGCACTGTGTCTGTAATTTGCGGATGGGTCAAGTTTAACCACTGCGCTATTACTACGTTACTGTTAGGAGTACTTATCTTTTTTGAATTTGACCCAATGCAGGTTTTATGAATTGTATGCGAACTAATTTCTGGTTCACGATCGCCACTCGAGAAAAGTTGACTTTGATATTTTGTTCTTATATTCATTCGACCATGCATCAGCTCCAAACGCGTAACATGCATATATCAATAACAATAACTTCTTTTTTGATATTTTTTTTGAGACGAATAGAAATAATTGATGGAACAATCGAAGGTAAGAAAAAAAGAATTATATGCTACAATGTAGACTTAAGTTACCAAAAGAAAAGTAACAGGAAGAAAGCATTGTGGCAGAGCTGGAAGGGACGAAGGCGACTGTGTTACGATACTCGACAGCGACAAAACATTTCATAGATTTTTAAAGCGTTCAAAGTATATGAAAACTAAAAAAATATATTTGTGATAGCGCAACGGTTCTAATAGCTTAATTTTTTTACATTTTAAAGAGCTATTTGTTTTTAACACGAAACGTTTACCACGACACTGTATTTGGTATAAGTATTTTCGTCGATTTCAAAGTTCTTTTTGGCCCCTGACATGTGATGAACTGTGACTTGTGAATGCAACCAACCATGAACCCGCAAGATCATGCTTCTAACTTTTTGCAGAACGAAATGTCTATTTGACCGGTAGCCGGTCACGCAACTCAAAAAACTAAATTAACCTACATATGATCACTATCAGTTTCAAGGAAAAATCGCAAAAAATTGAAAGCTCAAAATTACTTCTGATTGCAAACTTAGAATTCGAGTAATTAATTAAATATGCATTCACAAGTTTTGGTTAGAAAACATAACAACTCAAGCACTCAAAAATGTGTGAGCGTTTGTTGAAAAGTCCCTTTGTTTTTATTTTACAACCAAAAAACTCGAAATAGCAATCTTTCGTAAACGAAAGCGGTGGAGTGATAACTTGAAAAGTTTTTAAAATTTCAAAAAACGCTCACACAGTTTTGAACTTCAAATATTTAGCTTTGAAACTTCCAAATTTCAAATCAGTGAATAAAAAACTCGAATGTCGTATCCATAGTTTTTCACCCCTAGCCCACTTCATGATCTGTTTGCTCCCAAGAACATTTAGCGAATCAAAATCACTTCCGACAGGACTGTTTCCTGCCAAGTGCGAAAAACTACATCGTAGGCGGCCAAACTGTTTTAAAGTTTCTATAAACCGCGTTTTCCTACCGGTGAAATTTTTCTATTTTAAAATCTCGTTCAGTGTATGAAATATCACAATTTTTTTTCTCCGCTATTTTAACCTGTGATCTATACATATCGATAAGAATCTTATTTTGAGAATTTATTTCGGTTTCAAGCTTTTTTTAAGTTATGCAAATTTACTTTATAGGCTGTCGAAATATTTTTGACAGTGAAACACAAACAAGTTCAGAAAACCATTCGACTGTAACAGCTTGGTTCACACGCAATGATAAACTCGCCGGTAATAGTACAATCTCCTTCCTCTATTAAAATTTTGAAGTGCGGACACTCGAACCATAAATGCCATGGCTTTATTTACATTTTTTTTTGCAGTTATTTTTTTACTACGTGTACAGCCGTTGTGTGAAATCAATGTGCTATTTTGAAAATAACATCGAGCATACCCGCGGCTGTGAATGAAAATAAATCTAGCGTTCATGGTTCAGGCATAAGCACTGTATAAAAGCTATTAATTTTATCGTTTAGGCAACTGGTAAATCACAAGAATTTCAAGATTTATTAAACAACACTTTATTTCCCTTAATTGTTGATCAGCTTGTCGATGTAATGAAGCAATAAAAAGGTGAAACGAGATTTAAAAGCAAGGATTTTAATGTTAATGCGACACCAGTTTTCTTGGCCAATCTTAAAGAAAAGCTGACCCAGGTCGGTTTCTTAGCCAAACTAGATAGGCCAAAAATGCTTCGCATCAGACAACCGGGGTCCTTGTAAACAAAACCTTTTCACAGCCACGGACGTGGGTTAGCAGCCAACCCAGAATCATGTAAACGGCCTCCCAGTTACAATTAGTTCAGTAATGAAGATATTTGTTTGCCGAAAAGCATCTCCGACAAACAAAACCGTAACTGATATTTCTCTGTCACAAGTTGCTGTTTTTACAAAAAATGGAAAATTTCTTGCATTGTTTATAGTTTAGAGCTCAAAAAATACACATACTTGTTGACTATTTCTATTTATAAAAAGTAGAAGTTTAGCCGGTGTAAAATGCAAATAAACTTTAACTGTGCAAGTTGGCATGCTTGACTGGTGACTGCAACGCATCTAGAAAGTCATTTTAGTGTTTTTTTTTAAAATCAGTAATTCCTTTACACTAACTAAGAATTTTTAATATACTGTATTCAAATTTCGGACACTTGTTAAGTTAAACAATCATGGATAAGAGGAAATCGTAAATTTAGAAATATCTCGAACTTATAGCTGACGCAAATGTTTTAAAGAAGTGAATAACGCGTGTATCGTTCGCTTGGTTTAAATGGCAGTAATGCAAGTTCGCAGCAAATGAATCTTTGTTGCTCCAGAATATGAAAAAAATGTTCGTTTGTTATGTTTAGTTTCAGTCATACGAGTCGACTTTTGCTATGAGAAGTCATTGAACTCGGTTGAGTCGAGTCGACTTGCCAAGGTTGCAGACAGCTTATCACGAACTGCAAAGTCGTCACAACTAGTCAATATTTTTTGATGAACCCACGATCTGACTTTTGGCAGAGGCGAAAGGCTTTTGATTAGGACGACTCGTTGCAGCTAGAGTATATTGGACATACAAGATTATTGGGTTTATTTAAATGAAGGAATAGAAAGGAAGTAGTGACGACGCGATGTACAACTTCCATAAGTAGATTCCGCAGCTGCGTCCACGGGTGCGTCCACTGCCCGCGTCTAAGTTCCGCGGACAATGCCCGCAAGTCCGCGGGCGCCCGCGGAATTTCCGCGGAATTTTCGCAGGAGGTCCCGCGGAATGTCCGCGGGAAATGCACCAATGTTTTTTGGCGGTACTGTATCCACATTAGAAGAGTCATCTTTGAAAGGGATAGTTGGTCACCACTACTACTGTATGTGTGTTATGCATGATACCATTAACATTGATATTGAGGAAATCAACAGTAGGTTCTGATCTTGCCAAGGAATTTAATGTTAATCATCATTTTCATGGATGACTTGAAACTGTTTGGGAAAAGTGAAGATCAGAAAGATTCATTAGCACAAACTGTACAATTATTAATTTTAATAGTGAGAGCATTGGAATGGAGTTTGGGTTGAAAAAGTGTGGTGTATTGGTAATTTTGCGACTAAATTTTTCCTTTTGCGAATAAAACTTTAACAGTGGTCGCAATTTTGCGACTAATCTTCATCTCTGACAGATAATAAAGTAAAACAAAAACTATCAGCCAGAAGTCCCTATCTTACCTCTACTTTTCAAAAATGCGACCATGAAATTTTTTTAATTTCGAGCCCTGAGAGGTTAAGGTCTGTTGTGGTTAAAAGATTATCTGGTCACTTGTTTTCAAAGCTCTAGGCTAGTATGGAAATGAACTTTTGCCCAGTCTTTATATAAAATTATTGACTGTGGTTTTCCTGAAGGTTTCTTACAGCTGGGACCCCTTCTCTTTGTGGTATACATCATGTTATGGTTGTACTTCCATGACATGATGTATACTATATGGATATAAATAACATAAAGAATACACTATAAATTTTGATTGCATTTTTAGAAGAATTATAGAACTTTGACTATAAACCCATGTGAAAAAAAACTAAGGAAACACTTGTATAAGAAGACAAAACAAATGCAGAAGTGAACAAGTAAATTAAAGATAAAGATCGGAATAGATACCAGAGTTGGATAACAAGTTCATATTATTACATGACCTTGCAATTTGCTGCATTCTGATTGGTTGACACAATCAACTTATATTTAGAATTGAATAAAATGTAATGTAATGTGTTTTGGAAGTGGAAACATGGAAACGTGGATACGGAGTTGATATAAGGAAACTTAAGAGTTAAGCGAGTCATTGAATGTCTAATGTGTTTTGGAAGTGGATATGCGGATACGCAGTTGATATATAATGGAATTTAAGAGTTAAGGGAGTCATTGAATTTCTAATGTGTTTTGAGAGTGGATACGTGGATATGTGGATACCCAGTTGAGTTTATAATATCTAATTGACATTTTAAGAACGAAGCATACTTTAAATGTAAATTCCTCCTGCGTTAGCTCGTTTGAAATTGTTATGTATTTAATTTTAAAAACAATGAGGGTTTTAAATTGAGAAAATGTACTGGTTGCAGACATTCCAACCCTCCCGTCTTGGCCGGAAACCTCCCGTTTTAGGTGATTGATTCAGGCCTCCCGTTTCCTTCCTATTATCTCCCGTTTGTCATACTATGGTTGAAATTTATGCAGTCTTTTTGCATTTCCCT
>JAPEIX020051528.1:0-11458 GCA_026122405.2 Zoanthus sansibaricus | reverse complement strand
TCTACATTTCCCTCGTGTTCTCAAATGCCCGTCGTGTTTTATCACAGTCTAATACACGGCTTACGCTTCTTTATTTGATGAATAAAGAAAAAGCTTTTATTGTTGTTTTTCACTGCTCGCGGCGTGTAAAATTCTTATCAAAGCAAATAAAGAAGCCTAAGCCGTGTATTAGACTGTGATAAAACACTTCGGGCATTAGATAACACTTGAGAAATGTAAACAACACTCGCGCCGGCGGCTCATGTGTTCTAAGTTTCCCTTGTGCTCTAATATCCCCAATCGTGTTTTATCACAGTATAGTACACGGCTTAGGCTTCATTATTTGTTAAATATAATTATAATTCAGAAAAAACAAGCTACGCAAAAAATAGCAATTTATAGGGTGTGTTAATCTTTGATGCTCTTAAACAGCAATATCGAACGCTAGTGTCGTCAGTCTCGGTCAAGATCAAGTATATGTTAATTCAGGCGCTTTAAAACAGCGCTTACAATAGAGCAGAACAAGGTCGTTTATTAGTCATGGATGAAAAATTGCTGTTCCTTCCGCTTTCCATTCACGCTGTACATGTTTATTCTGTTAAGTCAGTTAAATAACGTTAGAATTGCTGAAACATAGGACGGAAGTCTTAACGTTCGCTCCTTAATTGTGTAGCATAAACAATGTTTGTCGTATCGTGGTTTAATCATGGCAAAATAAAAAAGATTAAAAAGTCGGGTTGGTATTCTTGAGTAAACTGAACCATACTAGCAGTAGTATGGAGTCCCAGTTATTCCAAGTAATGGGTCAAACTATGACTTTGTAAAGAAAACACCGACAGTCGTGATTTCACAGCTCAGTTAGTAAGAGTGCCGCACTGGATTCGATATCCGTTAAAATTGTTCACTCTTTACCTGTACTTAAAATGCGCAAATAGCTGGAGCTTGCTCTTCTTATAAATGGCTGACAATTCGTGAAACAAAAACGTCAACCGATTTTATATATTACCCTTTCTTATAGTGCATGAAATTTTGTTAAATGAAAAGGAAACGCCGGCAATGAAATGTGTCCATTCTTTTTAAAAAAAACTAGAAAAATTAAAATGGTCAATCGCTGTTCAAGACAAACAAAATGAATGGTCACTTTATAGGGTTTCCGGCATCAACTGGTTCAAATAAAGTTAGAACGAATAGCACCAATCATTTCTACTCTTCAAGACTAAGAAAATGAATGATCACTTTCTGTCGGATTGAGTACCTATTCCAGTTGCTAATTGGGTTGCAAAAAATTAAACATGATGAATGATCACTTCATAAGGTTTCATCATCTGGTTCAAAAGTTAGAATGATTAACACCAATCATTTCTACTCTGCAAGACAAACAAAGTGAATGGTCACTTTATTGGGTTTCATCAACTGGTTCAAAAGTTATAATGAATCGGCAATAAAACCAACTATATATGAAACCGCGTTTCTATTTCACTCACAATTGATTCGTCAACGTTGAGCTACCAACCTCCAACTTATCAATATTTGAAGCAAATATAATGTTGAAGAGGTCTTAACTGAGGTTTTTTTTATGAAAATGCACCCATTTCAACAGTTTGTTAATTAACGTTGTTATTTTTCCCTCTGCTGTGCATTGTTACCTTCATACGCATTTTGGATAGCAGTGATTGTTAAACCAAGCATCATCCAACAGAAACGTTTATTTTTTGTTATTTACAAAAATATATTTGCAGGAGATACATAGATATATATATAGGTAGTTTTAAAATACATTGATCAATTATTTTACACATTTTTCTGTCAAAATATACAGTCTGAAATAGGATAATGTTCGTACAGTTGGTTAGTCTATTTTTCATACGGACTATAGAATACATAATTAAATATACACCTTTTCTACTAAAGGCTACGATTTTCGCTAACAAAGAATATGTTAAGAACAAGCCCCAACTGAAGTTTGGCCAGAGAGGTGATAAACTTTTTATTTCATGACAATGTTATAAACAAAACTCTATTTCTTTAAAGTGAAGAATATTTAATGCTTTTTAACACTTTTAACTATCGGAGTCTCTAGCAACATTTATTGCATCATCTTAAAAAGGTGTATAATAGGTTTCAAAATATTTTTTTGCACTGATAAAGCGATACCTACGTAACAAAAAACAGTGCCAAACATTTAGATTTGGACTTACGCCATGCAACCCATTTTATTGATATTAGTGTACAGTGAACGTCGAACTTGCTGATAAAGTCTTGTTATGAATAAAACGATAGCTTGACACCTGACGAGGTGGGTGTTGCGTTGTCAGGGAACACTTTAGTTGTAAATTCCAAAATGTCTTTTTATGTTTTCTAGCACGGCTAGAATTGATGTAAATTTTACATTGTAAATACTTTAGCTTGATCTGCGCAACAAATCAAGCGACAACGTTATAACATGTTATTCTCTTTTAAATGTCAGCCCCTAGGCAACATAGTTATACAAAGTCTTTGTAGGCAGGAGACAATCAGCCAGAATGTTACCATTTAAACACGGAGTCTTTAAAATAGTGTGCCATCGTTAAACAAAGTTGTGTGTTATGGTAAACAACTGCCTTCGTCATTTGTAATATTGGAGCCGTTTGAAAAACCTTTTTGTATTAAATAACGGTCACCTGAATTCAAAGAAAAGGATTTACGACAGTAATATATTCTTCATTATCCAACAACCGAAGACATAGCTTTTGTTCATATGTATGTTTTCAATTTTAGACAGATTATTTTTTCATTATCTCAGTTCCTAAAAGCTGGTTTTAATATTACTTGTAAATTTTTAAATTATAAAATTATTTTAGTCTTGCTTTATCTTTAGCGCTTTGATTCAGCGTTTTTAAGTTATTTAGTTGCACTTGGCACAACACTGAAATGCTTGTCTTAGATATTAGATTTGTATGTTAAAGCTACCCAGAACAGCGCATATTTCCTTCAGAGCTCGACACTAACGGTAGCCAACTAGCCACAGACTAGTACAAATTCAGTTTTTTTCTATTTCCACTAGCCACTTTGGCTAGTACACAAAATACAAGTTTTTGTCGTTATTAAGGAAGCATTTCAGAATTTCAAAGAATGGCTAGTGAAAATTAACGTTTGGCTTGTTGCATAAAGTTGACACTAGCCATTAGACTAGTAAGCTGAAAAGTTAGTATCGAGCCCTGACCTAGTGAGATAAGCCTCAATAAACAGTATGAAAACTGTGAAAATAGCTATGTTATTGCTCCGAAACTGTTTACTTCGACAAATTCTCCTTAATATTTAAAAAATTATTGTCTAGTAAATGGATTTACGTGTTACTCAAAACTAGACAGAGGAGTATAATTATGGTTTAGAAGTTTCTGTATCTGTAGATATGGTAAACTTCATAATCACTGTTTCAAAAGTTGTGAATTCAATATTAATTCAAATCTGGTTCGAGTAGGACAAGCCCTAACATTATTATAGTCACTTAAACTTTTGGTATTAATACTGATGCCTAAAGGTACATCCTTCTTCATATTCTGAACTCTTCTCGAACTCTGACATAGTTACTTTAGCCCTTCTCAGCTACAATGTAAACATCTTTCCATCGCAGATTAGCAATGACTGTGAGAATTATATCTGTGTGGAAAAGTGGTTCATGATACATTTTGTCTAGAGCCAGTAAAACGAGACACATCCATCTTTTATTTAGAACTGATTTAGGTCTCTGATTTAGTTGTTTTAGCACTTCCCACCAAAAATTGTAATTTAATGCACTCAGTGCTTTTTATTTGCAAATCGGTAAACTAACTTGCTTCGTGGTTTGGTGAGAATACCCTTGGCAATGTATGTACGTAGTGACCGTGCAAAGTTTTCATACTTCATGTGAGGCTTATTTCGGCGTGTGCCCCACATTCGGGCTACCTCCCCTGAGTTCAGGAACTTGAAAACTCCTTTTTCTTTGTCAAGCCATTCAATCATGTAGTTGTACTTGTCGGGGTCGTTCAACAGCTCTATGAGAAATTGGCAGAGTCGAGGCCGTCCTGACTTGAATGTGGTTTTTCCGCTTTTCCGAGTATCTTTTATGGGCTCTTCCTTTTGCCTTGACACTTTGTAATCTCCAGGAGTTCCGTGGCACCTTTCGAGCCTTTTCCAAGACGACTCAATTTTAGGAGAAGGTGTAAAGTCGTCATACTCTACAACGAAATCATCGGGATCACTGTAACTTTCTAGCTCACTGTCGCTTCCTTTCTTGTCAACTTGGCTCTCCCCTAGATAGGGATTGCAGTGCAGTTGGTCAGTAAAAAAGTTGGTCCGTGCCAAAGCGGGCGGTGTTATATTATAACGCCCTCTTTCTAGGTCCAAGATGCTCTCAAGGGATTCCGGTTCAGGCACTACATGAGTATCATTCAACATTTGATTGTTAAGCTGTGGTGGAGGCGTTACTCGGTATTGATAATCGCTTTGTGTCTTTCCAAAGTCTGAGTGTTCAATCTTGAACTGTGCGCACGCGCTTTGTGTGCGTTGAATGAGCAGCTCGTCCGCATCTGGTTCATTCTTGGTGTTGGCCATTGCGGTACACCATTTCATGCTCTCCAAGTGTTCCAATTCCTGTTTCATTTGCTCGCGGTAGATTTCACGTGCCACGAAGGGATCACGTGTGATGCTTTGGTCAGCCAATTGCATACTGTAGCGGAGCCATTCTGAGACGTCCGGGCTGATTTGGTCAGGATTTGCAGGGATGTTGCAAGAGAAGGCACTTGGACCATTTAGAGCGATATCTGAATATTTCATCTTAAGGCGAAGGTCTGGCTCGCTCGTGTATGGCTTTACTGTTGAGAAAAAGAAAAAAAAACTTAAAAACACTTTCCAATTAACAGCATGTAGTTGAACGTATGTAAAGTAACTGAAAGTGAGTATTGTCATTCATCCAGATGCAGTCGTAGGAATTAATTAATCAATTGTCAATTGTAGGACGATTGTAAAGGAGACTTATGATGAACTTTTAATAAAAAAGATCACGATTCTGTTTGAATTTTTTAGACATGTTTCGGTAGAAACCTTTGACTTTATCAGTGTTTTGTTACAAGTGCGTATATAGTTTAGATATTATAGAACTGGATAACCAATGTAATTACAATAACAATAGGTGAATATTTGTTAACATTTCCCCTTCATTAGCATATGTGCGCCAGTTTCGAATAAAATTACAAAAATTGAAGCAGTGTATATTGAGAAGGTTTTGTAAAATAAACGTCTCCTGAAAATATGAGAGTGATATGCTAAATACTGTTCCTGTGATCTAATGGAGATTTTACAGAGAAATAACGGTTTTGCCATGCACCCAGCTGTTTTGAGTATTTTGGAACCGCCATATCATTTTCAGTAGAAAGTGCTTGAATGAGCGTCAGAATTTTCATCTCTTAGTTAGCTCGATAAGCTTTTTCGATTAAAGTTTTAGACTCAAATCGTATCTATCATTGTTCGTTAGCAACCTAGAGTTGTATGCTAATGAAGCAGAATGTAAATAATGACGTCAGAAAAGATTCACCTATATGCAAGCGACGGTTCAAATTCAAACACATTAAATACCAAAAATAGAACATTATTGTCTCTATAACAAAAAATTGTGTTCGCAGCACTCATTTTCTATTAGAAATCTAACTTTCTATTAGAAATAACTAGCAATATATATGGTCAACTTTGAAAAATATAGATTTAACTTACCGCTTTTTATAAGCAAACCGCAGCATCCTCATCGGAACTACTCGTTTATAAAAATAAAAATAAGATCAGTGAACACTGTCTTGCAGGTAATTGAGAAGCACAGAGGAAGAAACGAATATTTTAGTGAGTAATTTGTTTGAATTTTAATTTTCGGTGCTTCCACTGTGTTGACATAAAACCTAGTTCAAAGTGAAATATGGACTCGTAAACCGGATTTACCAGAAGTATTTTGACAATACCTTAAACTAAGTAGCTTATCGATTATTTACAACTATATTAAAACAAGGAGTAATCAAACATAAATGTGTTGTACACAAAACTGTGCTTGTAAAATTGATACAACAACTAAATATGGCACTTTTAGCCTCGGGGGTCACAGGGACTAAACTCGTATTAAAACCCTTTTGAAAAAAGAGTGAGTCTGAATTTTAACAGTCGTGGACAGCTGTTTCGGCTTTATTTGGCGTCGTCAGCACAAAACAGCTAACAAACAGGCTCAGTTTCCCACAGAAAATACAAAGTAACTAGAGGCTCGCGAGACCAAAGTGCCCTATTACAAAGAATCCATTTTAGAGCTCTCCTCCTAAGGTCGCGAGGGACTGAGGCTAGTGAAAGTTAGTCGCTCAAGACACAATTTTTAATCATTGTCACGTTTTTTTTTGTTTGTTTTTTTGTTTTTTAAGAAAAGGAAAATTTATAAATAAAATGTGTTTATTATAAAAATTTGGGTAGACCATGGGACAAATCATGAGGTGGGCCTCAGGGTGGACCGTGGACCGTGCCATAGCCATAGGCCTGGGCCCACGTTTTTAAAATGACACTGGTTGCCAAAAGAAAATTTGAAATCCTAGTTCAAAAATACTTATAATGACCCATATAAAAAGAAAAGAATATAACACAAAGGTAAAATAAACTAAAAGTGATATAAAGCCAATAATAAAGACCTATTTCCAGCCATAGCAAACTTGTTTCTATGTTATAAGGATGACTCGAGTCAATCAAGATTTACCGTGCAGGCTAATGAGCCTATTTATTTATTTCGACGTTCTACTACACATTTAATGTCCAGGACTACTACTCACAAGATTAGAAAATCTTATTGTCGAAGTTACAATGATAAAAAATTATAACAAAAATTTTGGGCTTTAATTAGTTGTTCAAAATTGGATCAAACCGGCTAAACCCTGTGTTAAGCAAAAATTCTTGCAGCAATTGCTTGTCCAAGTTTTTCCTAAACAAAAAACTTGTTAATCTCAAATTTACAACTACATCCATCTCTGTATGGTTAAAATTAAGAATATGGGTTAAGAATTTAACCAAAGTCTAGCGCTAATCGGCTTTTGAACAGCTGGGCCCGGCATCAGCATTGCGCTTGGTTGATTTGCTGGTTAACAATTTTAAATTATTACTTGTCCTTTTAAACTCTAGAGTAAACAGCTGCCAGACTAATAAGGGGGTGGCAAATGGTAAATGAAAGACTGCGAGACAGTGAGACTTGGTTTTGCTTTGCGAACCCGAGACATTTTGACCTTTTTTTTTTTTACGTTGCGAGCCGGCCCGAGACTTTAAGTAAACTTTAACTTTAATGAAATGCCAGCGCGAGACGTTTATGTCCCCGAAATTTTGTAAGTGTTTGTAAGAAGTTAGAGACAAATTAACGTGCATGCGTACAAAAACCTTCATTTGTATAATAAAGTTTTGGAATAAATCTGTGCGAGGTATCAAATCTGTTAATTATAGCCAAGAACAAGAACACCACGAACACGAGACTTCCTTAATCTTGCAAAAATCGACACTTCGAGACCGCGAGTCGAACATATATAACTACGGAAAAACGAAACTGCGAGACTCACGAAATTCTAGTAAAATTTCGCGAGACTCAAACTTTTTAAAAGACCATTGGCCACCCTTCAATGACATTAAAAATGTTACACATGCTTAAATGATGAAGTTCATCGTTTGAAATATACTGAATTTGACTTTCAACTGTTCTATCGAAATTAACACTGTATATATATACTTTCAACACAAAACAGTTTAAACTCGTGGCTGCAATTTTGAAAAAACAAGATACCATTTTGTATGTTGAAAACGTACAAGTACCCTACATAATGTTTTTAACTTAACTGTATTAAAATATGTTTTCCTCTATATATACATGACAAAACCTGAATTAGCTAGACACGTTAAGCTTGTCTTACACACTCTTTTTTTTTTTATAAGAATATATTTTATAAGAATATTGAGGTTGAAACTGGCCAGGTTTTAAAAATATTCTAAAAATAATTTAAAGATAATGCTGAGGCTTAGATTTTGTAGAGAATATAATATAGTTTTACAAGTATGAAAATAAAAACTTTACTGATTACATGTATTGCAATTACATTTTAATCCCGAAATGGCAAAGCCATATAATGATCTATTACCTTTGAAGCTCTTCGATACAACAGTCATTTTAAAAACGATGTTCTCGAAACTAAAAATATTCGTAAGAATATTTTCAGCCTAAAATCGGCCAAAACATCTAAGTACCCAGCCTCGGTCCGAAAAACAATATTCTTATATAGATACAAAGATTGTAAGTTCGATGCAAATAAATGTTGTGTGTCATACATCAGGCTTTCTTACCTATAGTTTGGCCATATAACTTGAAGATGAATGATTAAAAAATGACATCTAAGTTAATATCGGCAAAAAATATGAATATTAAGTATGGACGGTCCGTAAAATCAAACAAAATTCAGTGCTTATTTATAAAATAGTAAATATTTCTTGGATATGCAACTCGTGAAAGTGTTTTAGAAAACTTATGCTTAGCGGGGAAAATGAAAGGTAAACGAACAGGAATGGAAAACAGAGTACTAACTTTAGAGAGAATGTCAGTTTTGGCTTGAAACTACCAACTAAGTCGTGATGTACTATAGTATCAAACAGGGGTAGTCAGACTTAAATCCGTCGTCAGTCATGATTCGCTTATGATTAAAACGGAATTTCAGTTATTTTTATGAGCCTTTTGTTTGAATTGTATTCTATAGTTATTCATATAACTATTTGTTTATTTATCTATTTATATAAATAAAGAAATAAATAAATAAATTTAGTAAAATTTAGATAAATTTAGTCCGTCTAGCTGTCTATTTATCTATCTATATATCTGCTTTTATTTCAATCCACTTTTTTCTTTCTTTCTTTGACTAAGTTTATTATACAAGTCATTTAGTTTCGGATACAGGTCTCAAACTACAAGGAGGGGCCTTATGGTCAAACTCCATTTCCTCTAAGTCTTGTTTATGTCCAATGGATTGTTAAAATTTGTTATAATTACATACGTATAAATTATTAATGAAAATCATGCAGAAAGGGAAATCAGTTTTAGCATATATTAAAGTATTCTTTAGGTATATGACTCAAAATTCAAAAGAGTTACACAATCATGTTCATCATTCTAATGGGGCATGGAGCCATACAGTTTTTTGCATTGCTAACAAAACTTGTTTTGCCTCAGTTTTGCCGATCAGGACGACGATTTTCCCTTTCAGGTCTTTGTCAAAACCTCCTAAGACGTTCACAATTATGTTTGTTTGCTGCATCTTATAGCCTGGTTGTCTCTCCTTCAGCTTCAGTTCCTTTCTCACTGATCAATACTTCCTTGTTTTTGTTTGTTTGCTTGCTTCTTTTTTCTTTCTTTCTTTCTTTCTTTCTTTCTTTCTTTCTTTCTTTCTTTCTTTCTTTCTCTCTCTCTTTCTTTCTTTTTTCTTTCTTTCCTTCTTTACTTATATTTATTTATCTATATCTCTTTTCTGTTTGTTTGGACACTAACACGTATGTTAATTAATTATCTTAAATTATTTTTCGTGGTTATAGCTGGGATGAAATGGCCGCCTATGACTTGCCCGCTATGTTGAACTATGTATTAAATGTAACTAGACAACCTGACCTCTTCTACGTTGGCCATTCCCAAGGCACTCTGATAGGTTTTACAGCTTTCTCCAGTAACCCCCAACTGGCCAAGAAAGTCAAGATGTTCTTCGCTCTCGCCCCAGTCTATACTGTGACTCACTGCTCGTCCTTCCTGAGAGACGCCGCATATGCTTTGTATCCTGTTG
Organism: Zoanthus sansibaricus; assembly: GCA_026122405.2. Classification (NCBI taxonomy): domain Eukaryota; kingdom Metazoa; phylum Cnidaria; class Anthozoa; order Zoantharia; family Zoanthidae; genus Zoanthus; species Zoanthus sansibaricus. Next base: position 1,646 of record JAPEIX020051528.1, on the reverse strand, counting down.
AGGTAGAAACGTTTTTCTCTATTTTACTGATTCTTACAAATTAACATTATGAAAAAAAAACTTTAAATTATCATAATTACCGTGCCGAGGCCGTAGGCCGCTGGCAGGGTCTTAGAATGCAGCGATGTCGGCCGATGTTACATATGTGCCTGTGAGCTGCAGCCCCAAAGTAACGTGGGCTCTGTCCATGTCGAGCGGCCAGCGATTACTTAGTGATCTAGCGATAAGATCCTAGAGCATGGACTAAACAGATTTTAAAATAAAACTTAAGGCCAGACACGGTAATAACCACGAAGTGGATTTAGTTGGTATTAGGTTGAAAACGCTTTCGACAATTTGTTCTATTTAGGTGTTTTAAATTAGCAGGAAAACGCTAAACAAGTTAATTCATTATTATTGTTTTATACCATTTAAACTATAAATTTACTGATTCTATCACCGAATAGGATACGTTAGTTAGGAGTTTAAAAATTTTTAAAATTGTAATCAATAGAGTTAACTTATTGCTTCTCACTTTTGTGCATACTTGCCAGGAGTTCTCTGTAGAGTCCCTATGTATTTCTTTTGAACTCCCCGCGGGTTTATCTGTTCCAAGTCATCTTTGAACCTTTAATTGCTGTTTTTTGCTCAAAAATTTTGTAAACTTGGCTCCAAGTCCCCTTGTTGTTTGCTGGAGTAATGTATATGCCATTGTCAAATTTTCAAAACCTTAAATAAAAATGAGTAAAAGGCCGGCCATTCACACGGATTAAACATATTGGTCAAACAAACTGTGATTCCATTTACTGTCTTCAGAGGGTTTAGTTCATCAATAACCCAGAAATGGTTGAGTCTTCAAATACTGTAATTTTATGTTCTGTCTTCAGAAAGTCTTCCAGAACTACGCTAATCGTAAATTTGAACCTGACGAAGCCACGAAGTTGCTGACAGAGTATGGAGTGTGCACTAGCAAGTTGTCGGAGAGGTATTGCTATAACGCAGGACAAAGTATTTTTGGATTTGACAGCAAGAATATCAACATGGTAAACACATTTCACAACTACAGTTTTCAATCATTATTAAACCAAGATTAGATAACTATTAGATATTACAACTTCTTAATGGATACATTTTATAACAATTATTAATATCCAACTTTTGTTCGCTGTCCAGAATTTAATTGGCGCGTTTGATAGTCAAAATCTATCACAGGACTTTGCATTACGTGTCAACATTATCACAACCGTACTGTCATTTCAATAAAGGGTAGTTTTTAGACAATTTTTATGTGTTATTAGAAATGACCGTGTACAAGTATTCAAAATTTGCAAAAGAACAAAACACGAAATTATTAGTAACTCAATCCCCAAAATGAAACACAAAGCTATAAACAATGTTGAGTGTTTCTGTTTTTCAAGGTAAGCTTCATATTTATTTATTTATTTAAAACAACGCTGCTAATAAATATAGATTGCTCAATTTTGATTGGCTGATAGCAGTGCAGTTCAAGTAAAACACCTGTACAAAAAGTTTAACACTAGTGCATACATAGTAATTCAGGCCCGAACACAGAGGGGGTGCGCCCCCACGCCCCCGGGGGCGGGGGGGGGGGGGGGGGGGGGGGGGGGGGGGGGGGGGGGGGGGGGGGGGGGGGGGGGGGGGGGGGG
>JAPEIX020051441.1:0-11462 GCA_026122405.2 Zoanthus sansibaricus | reverse complement strand
CACTTTAAGTTCTTTGGAGCTTGCTAAAGTTACCAAAAGTGTTTCATATATGAAAAACTTACCTTATATATTTTTTTCTTCTCTTAAGACCTTTTAAAAATGAATGATAAAAACACATTCGAATATGAAATGGATTAATGCATAATTCGTTGCTTAGAACTATTTTATTCTTAGGGTCAAGGCAGGTGATAGTGAGATCGATCCCCAGCAGAATTTTTGCGTATGGGCCTGTGAAATGTAAAATATGTGACAGAAGAAGTCTTTCAGATGAATAAATAAGTACCTTAAAGCCCACTACATACGTTCCTGAAAGCTATTAAACGAATTTGCTTTGGCCGTGAAAAAGCTGTGGTTAAAGGGACTATATCACGACAATTTTGTTATTTTGGGTCGATTTTTCGCTAAAATCGTTACTTAATAACTAGTAAGTTGGCACATCTACAACAGAGCTCCTTTGTTTTACCGTAAATTTAAAGTCTTGTTCACTGGAGGTTTTTGATTTCTTCACAGGTTGTAGCTCACGTCGTACGTCAAGGTGACCCTCAATTGATCCAGCCCCTCTCCTTAGCTGCTGCTCATTGCATGGGCGAGGTTACCTTGTCGTCGGAAACAAAGGAATCAGATCACAAGTACAAGAACAATTCTAAAGATGAGGTCAATTTTATTTTCATGAAATTTCATATGTGTTTTAAGACGATTGCTTCGTTTCTGTTAATATACTGTAACTGAATATTAAGTATTGGCAATATAAATTATAATTGTTGTTGCTAATGTTGTACTGTTATAACGATGGTTGAAATAATTCCATTGATATTGGTTTAAAGTAACGATGACAATGATTAACGTCAGCCATAATGACCAATTGAATTCAAACCTGGCGCACTTATTGCTAACGACGAGCGAAGACTCGAACCTGGCAAAGCGTTAGCATCATAGAGTCGATGCACATGTAAAAAATAGGGAGAATAAATCTCGACCTGGATATGATGTAATTCTTTATATATGGATGTAAGATGATGTAATTTTGTATATATGGATGTAAGGTAATGTAACAAAAGATTTTGTGTGAGCCAATCACAGCACGAAACATTTTCAATAAACAAACATAGAGGCTTCTTCATTTTATCAAAGACATTTATCTGTGTCAAAACTGATGAAGATTGCCATAGAAAACATTTTTAAGACACAAAACAAAATTTTACAAGAAAATTCTTGTATGTTGGAATGATTTTCACACGTAAAGTTTTCGGTGAGATCATTCATTTATTTTTTTTTCAAATAACACAATGAGAGCGCCAGGTCTCAGTACTTGCACACTGCTCGGTTCTGTCGTTCCCTTTTTTTTGTCTTTTTCTTTTGGACTTAGCGATTACTGTTACTAGTAAGTAATCAACCATGTCGCCTCTGCTTAGTGTTACAATTATTTTTGTCAGTAGTAATTGACTTAAACATCTATAATCATTTTCTATGTATCTGTTTTCATTTAGGGCTGTGTTCACATTCGAGGAGCTGCTACATTGTCAATAAAATTTGACCCAAGGTTTGTTTCTATCAGTTTATTCACATATTTGCTGTCTAACAAGGCTAATACTCTACTAGAGGTCTATTTGTGATAGCCTACTAGTAGAGAAAAGATGGCGGATCAAAATGGTAATGAGCCCCGATTTGCCATACTATCAGAGGATTTAATCGATAATTTAATTTGTACATCCTTTTTTGACCGATTAATAGGTTAATACTAAAATAATTAGACCTTTCGGCCTCAAGGACTACGAGTTTGAATAGTCCATTTGGCCTACAGCCTCATGGGCTATTGACTCATAGTCCATTCGTTCTCCAGGTCTAATGGTTAGATATAAATGTTCTAGAAGAACAAACAAGCTCTAGGCTCCGCAATTTTCTCATTCGTATAGCCGATGGCAGCGACTGTTTTACGGTAAGGCATCAGCGATTTATAATGGCATCGACTGTTTCAAATGACAACAACTCTTATCAAAAGGGAAAATTGTCTGAGCATCTTAGCAACAATACACAATGATAATAACTGAGGGTTTGCGATTGTCCGATTCAGTGGCTCAAATGAAATTATGAAATGTCGATATCGACTTAAAAACTCGAAAATGAAATTCGTATCCACTTGCGGGCATGTAATATCCTCTTATCTATTTTTTGAAAACAGAGTTTCGCAATCGTCGAACTCGGCATTTTTCTTCAAAGTTTGAATTGCTTAGAAATTTAATGCGTAACTGAATGAAGCAAAGCAAATTATGATATAAAGTTAATGTTGTTTTTTTGTCCTCAGATGTTCCACTGAAGAAGGATGCGATGAACTGGTGATCTCTACCTCGGCTGATTATCAACAGAACCGTCATGTTTTTAGCGGCACTCAAGGACGATGGATAGATCTCGAGTTACCAGGTCTCAAAAACATATCAGCAATAATAGTAGAATAATAATAATAAAGAGAAGAACTAGGCATAATATGACAATAATCATTATCATAATATTAATAATAACAACGATAATAAAGAATAAGGAGAAAGACAGCGAACAACAATATGAAAAAAAGAAGACCTTTTAGACTACTGTTTGGATTTTCCAAAAAACATTCTTGTTAATCCCAAAATTACAGCTCAAATCCGTCTCTTTGAGGTTGGAAACAGGAACTGAACATAAGTTAAAATTTAATCCTGGGTTATTGCTACTCGGCTCAGGTTGAACAACTGGGCCCAGGAATTCAGAAATTTAGGAATAAAATATTGCTGGTCCGCGGCAACCTTTAAGCCTGTGAAAGTCATCAGCATACATTGCGAATATTCTGTTATCTTGTTTGCCAAAAGCTGCCTTCTAATTGGCGAATCTTTGCTGACGTCATTGTTTACAATCTGCTTTCTTAGCATGCAACTTTAGGTAGTGAAAAAAGAAGATAATTTGGGTTTTAGTCTAAAACTTGAGAATACTTGTCGAGCTAACAAGTAGAGTTCAATTATGACTCTATGCCAGCAGTTTCTAAAAAGACACCGCGGTTTAAAATACTCAAAACAGCTGGGTGCAAAACCGTTAATGGGCCATACATTCTCCGGACAATCTCCATTAAATCACAGGAACACTTATAGACAACTTATAGCTGTCATATTTTCTGAAGAAATTGATTTTACAAAATACTCTCAATATACAGTGCTTCAAAAGCCATGTCGATCTGACATTTTTATATACATCATAACGATTGCTAATCGTTGAAATCCAAGTTTTGGATTAGAAAAACGAGTTTGATCTTCGGTGGAAACAATATTTCAACTTTTATTTAAGTCATAATCATGTTATTAGTAAGTTTTTAATCCAAAATTTGGATTTCAACGATGTTTTCGTTTCTTGGATTAGTAATCGTTGTATACAGTGTTTCTGTTTTTGTAACCTTGTTAGAAACTGGCGCACATATGCTAATAAGTGGAAGATTTTTTCTGTTACAAACACCTTACAATTTAAAAATGCGTATGTTCCTAGGTGACACAATGTACTACCGGTTCACCTCCGATAGTAGTAACAACGATTGGGGTTGGAAGTTTGTGGTCACTGGAGGACAGTTTGGCAGGTATGAAAGTATAACTTCAGTTTTACTTAATCTGTAACTTATTACGCTAATAAGCTGATGCGTAATATGGTTTCGTTAGAAAGTGCGTAAGACTTCTAAAATTCGAGTGTTAAAAATTCCTTACCTCTTGTTTCTTGTTTGCAGGTTTAAAACTGGCTTTTGTGTGCTGAATGCGCTCTTGTCACTCGACAACAAAGTTGCACGGTAATTGTCGCTTCTTTCTGCTAGTTTCTACTGTTGTGAAAATGGTATGTATGTGTGTTGATGTGTGTAAGCACGAATTGTCTCGTGTGAGTTTTTTAAAAAGCTCAAACTGCATTCGTTCTACGAACTTAAGAAATTTTGCTCCTTTTTGAAGAAAAAGCACTGGTGCAATATATTTTCGTATGAACTGGAAGTGGTGTTATAATCTTTACTAATAAACGGTGTAGGTAAGCTAAGTTAGCTAAATACTTTATGAGCCTAGTGGCCCATGAAGCCGGCGCTTATCTCCTGTTTCTGTAGTGTTAAGCGGATGAGAGTCTTTGACTCCCCCTGGATGGGACATTAATCCACCAGCAAACGCTGGTATTCATTTACCTACCCCGGAATGATGAAAAGCTGAGTTGGCTTAGGCGGAAAAGAAGGTCACACACAAATATTCGAATCTCAGCAAACTGCCAGGATCAAACTGGAGACCTTGTGGTTGGAAAGGAGAGATCTTACCAACTGCGCCAACCACGTTCGCCCCGGTGTAGGTAATAGGCGATTAAAATAGACCAGTTTCGGATTCCTAGATACCGCTGATGTTATACAGTCTTATCCTCTTTCTGTTGTTAAAATATCCAAAAATACTAGTGACAGAGAGCTAGAAGTCACACCTCCAACAATACACGCAGTTGCAAATATTTGAGTAAAACTACATCAACATTTAGAGATATCTAACTTTATAGTAGTAGTAGTATTGAGCCTAAGACTGTACAAATTGAGTCCGTTGTCGTTCTAGTCAGCAGATACTTGCAGAAATTCGAAAATGCTCTATTTTTAAAACGTCTTCTTCACTCATCAGTGGTATGGCAAAAGATTTCCATAAGGTTTAAAAATGTCACTTACAAACAAAGAAAACCTTTAATAACAAAACAATGTACTTGCTAATGAAAAGTTGGTTCTTTGCCAGCAGTTTAATAGCTTTCTATTATATTCCGTCAAAATGTAGTTGGTTTAGTGTACGTTTCCACTGGAAACGATGATTTGAGTTAGCAGTTCTGATTTTGTCCTCATATTTTTTCCAATCTCCTATACGTATGTATTACCGCACATAAATTTGGCACTACAAATGTTAAATTTGTTTTTATTCATTTTTAAGCATAGCCATTGCTGTTGTTACTAAAGGATTTATCATGGACTTGTGAGTTGTGAACTGTTTAATCTTGCTAAACCATCTCTTTCAAAATACGAAGTCCCTTAGGATTAAATCAGCATTACTCACGTAAAGGAGTTTATTGTTATTATCATTATTGTTATTATTATTATATTATTATTACTATATTATTTTATCTGTTTTGACATCTAACCTCTAACTCGTTTTTATTTCTGATCTCAAGATCTCTTCCATTAAACAAACTGTGGGGATGGTTAGTGTCCGTTGCCTGCTGTCAAACTGGTCAGCAGAGATTAATGGCAACTGGGTTACTACTACGACTCTTATTAGTGGTCTCTGGGTAAGATAAGTTTATTCTTGTTCGTTCGTCATTAGCAGGCATGCTATTATGTTTATGTTATCATTTTAATTATTTCTTTACACATTTTGTGTGGTTTTGTTTAGTTAGGCGCCCTATATTTAATTTTGAAGCTGTTTTTCAGCACGAGCTGAGTTGTTGCTTTTGTTGTGGCGTGTGCCGCTTTTGCTGGTTTTTACCATTTTATCATTTGGTTTGCTTTACTTTGCTAGCGTTGTTCTTTTACTGTGCTCACTTAGTGGGTGGCTCCACCTGAATTGTTTTTCAATTGGTACATACAGGATTTAATGGAGCCGAAACCAATTGTAGATTTGCACGCAATTTTAGGTGTCCTGCCAATGAACAGTAACTATTTCGTTATTTTCAGCGACGATACAATTAACACATTTTAACACAAATACCCATTCAGGAGTCAGCAAATTACAAAACAACACCTTATAAACAACATTTGTTGCCAGCAATTTGTGATTTGACGTCTTGGGCTCATTGACTCCAATTTCAATAACTATTTACTAGATCGGATTTTTTTAGGTTCAGTATCTGATGTATATCACAATGCATTTCACTTATATTGCTGCACAATACAACAATTCGTTGAGCCTAAACATAGCCCCTTCCCCCCCCCAAAAAAAAAAACAACTTTTTGTTGCTGAGATGAAAATGATGTAAGTTATATCACTTTTAAGAACGTCGCTTATTATCCAACTCAAGCCGTTGATTTCTCTTTTAAAAGCTAGTTAACTTTTATGCTACTGTGCATTCTGTAAAATGTGTTATAAAGATCAATAACTAAAGCTAAATCCTTTACGAGCCAAATCGTCCATGGAGCCTGTGCTTATCTCCGGTTTCTGTTGTGTTAAGCGGATGGAAGTCTTTGATTCCCCTTGTACGGGACACTAATTCATCACAGGTTAGCCTCCAGCAGATGCTGGTGCTTATTTACCTACCCCGGGTAAGAAGGTCGCGCAAATATTTAAATCTCAGCAAAACCAAGGATCAAATTATCGGGAATCTTGTGGTCAGAGGGCAGAGATCTTACCATGTGTGTCAATCATGCCCGCCCTATGTATATCAGTATTTTATATTACAGCGGACATTAGGCATGCTAGGGGTTGAAGTTTCTCATTTCAAACACCTTTAAAAAGCGATACCGCGGGAAAATTACCCAAATGTATCTTGAAATATTTGCAGCCAGGCGCTGGATAGTGAAGGCACCATTTCCGTCCCGGTGGAAACGTCTGATAGACCTGACCTCAGCCGATTAAAGCCTCTGTGGGCTCTTTATACGAAGATGTTAGAAAAAGAGACAGGTAACTATTAGGTTGCTTTACTTGATTTTATCAATACAACAGAAGAGATAATGTTTAGTTCAGTTCTAGATATTTTGAAGCTTTTCGTAGTGTTGTGAAACTTCTTATAAATTAACTACAGTTCCATCATGCTGCTAGTGCAGTTCATTTCAGTTCATTTATTTAAGCCAGCAATTGAAATTTACTTTACACAAGTGACGTAAATTTAAAGGAGAACTGAATGCTAAAACTAAGCATCGGAAGCTCTAATTGAAGTTGCTAAAAGGCCACCAGACGAGACTACAGTTGAAAAGGTTCGCTATTCGCTAGTTAAAGGAGAACTGAATGCTAAAACTAACCTATTTTTATTTGAATCTATTGTGTAGTAGATTAACTCTGAATTTTTTTTTTCAAATTCGTCGAATAACATTGAGAAATTTGATATAGAAAAGAAGAAAACTCTCAAGAAAAGGTTTGATACCGTGATCGCAAATGAGCTTGTCAGCGGTGTGGTATGACGTAGTTTGCGATACGCTAGATATTATATATTACGATATAATTGTTCTTCTATGCCTAAATGTTCAAACGATAAAAAGTCAATTTTAGGGTTCAGTTCTCCTTTAACAAGGAAACCCAAACGATGCCGAAGGCTTATTGACTTGGATCATCTTAAATAAATACTACGATAAATTACAAATAGACTACAAAATGTCGGGTAGCGTAAATAAACTGAATATTATAAGTTAAGTTAAGAATAATTATTTAAAAACAGCAAACCGTCAAAGCGACAAAAAATGATAAGCGAAGTGTAAAAAAGTGAAGAACTAGCTTGTAAACGGTGAACGCAGTATGCTTCTTTAAAGAATGTTTACTGTATGCATAATCACAAAAGAGGTAATAATTCGATTTAGAGCTTTCTTAATTTCATCGTTTGGAGCGGAAAGAAGTTTTGTTCATTCTGTTATAAGAGTCAACCTGTTTATTTGGCTGAAGCTAATAAATAGATATACTAGTTATTTAATTAATTAATTAATTAACATGTTGTGATCAATTCAATGCAGCCACAGGGAGTGCACCGACCATAGTACCCCCAGCAGTCCGCGGTTTCACGGAGCTGTTCTTAGTGGTGGAGAACCTAGCGCAGGTGTGCTTTCATTGATATCTTTATTAATCTCTGAGTCAGGTAAGTAGATATGTTTGGACAGAAAAAGAGTGTGAAATTTTTACTCGGTAATTTAAGATTTTCGATGTCCTAAGTTTGTTAAACGTTTAATTTAGGTTTTCGCCGAGTATTCTCCGTAAGTTTAGAATAAAGCAATCATCACCAGGAGCACTTGATTTGCACAGGGACTAGTGACTTAACAGGATAAGGTTAAAATGTTTTGGAGCAGAAATAAAGTCGCGTCTGCGTTTTTTATTTTCTTTGTTTCATTCCACAAAGGTGAACCAACGCCGCCAATCATGATGTTTATCGTAGGATCAGGCTTGATACTACTTCTATAGAAAGCTTTTTGTCCATTTTAAAGGCCTCAACTTTAAGCTAACTGCTTTAAGGTTTTAAGTTGCTCCTTTTAATGTGAAATTCTAAAACTTTGTAAATTTTTTTTTTTTTTTTTTTTATCATCGTAAAATAAATCTATTCCATATTCTTATGCACGTTTGGTGCTGTTAGGAACGGAATCCTTGAGCAGTGTCTCTATCTAATAATTTCCCCCATTGTTCTGAAAGTTCTTTCCGAGGAAAAGATTTAAATGCAAACTCGTTTTTGTGTTCAGCGGGTGTTTTGCTTATTTGGTAAAATCGAGCGGCGGTACATTAAATTACACGAACCAATCAATTTGCTTAATAACCAATACCCAGTTGTTTGTTTTCGTAATGATTATGTCGATAATGATTATGATATTGGGGAGCATTGTTTTGCTGATGTGCCGTCATACTTTATTGCAGGACTGGGGAATGGCAGAAGACCTCATTGTTGGCTTTACCACAGCTGAAAGTTTAAAGCGATCCTTCGCTCAGGTATTGTTTACTTAGAAGGTTAGCTCAAGCTACAAGAAAAGCTTAATGTTTTAGGTATGTAGGTAGTTTAAAGAAATTCAGGTTTTTGTTCTTGCTAAATATTCTATAGCTGGAATCCTCAAAATGATCTGCTCTTAAGAACTGCTGCTTCAAAGCTTATTAAAACAGATCTGCACTAAAAAAATGCGACTTCATAGCTCTCATGTTTTAAGCACTGCACTGGTATCTGTTCGAAACTGTTTAAACCCATAGATCTGGATGTTTCTTTTTCAAAATTACCTCAAAGCCTACTCATAAACGTGAGCATAGTCTCAGAATATCACTCCCTATAACCGCTGTACCAACTGGTTCTTGATCATTGTTGGTTGTCGGTTGTATCGTTTAGCCGTGTAAAGGGTTGGCTTGATCGGTTTGGCTATTGGAATTTCAAACGTGAGGATAGTCAGCTGTCTCGTGACATCATTCCCTATAACCGTTGAATAACTCCTTAATAATTATTGTTGCTTGTTGGTTGTATCCTTAAGCCGTACAAAAGATGGGCTTAATCGGTTTTTAGCCAATCTATCTATCTATCTGTCGCGAATTTTCCCGCACAGGAATCCCAAAAGTCATACGTTCAATCAAATTACCCATATTCCCCTGCAACTATTAACCCTTCCATTATTCACTCTATTGACCTTGTATTGTAGCCCGACTACACGCTCTTAGAACGTCTAGTTGTATTGGAATTTCAAATGTGAGCGTAGTTTTCTGTCTCGTGACATCATTCCCTATAACCGTTGAACCAACTCGTTAATAATCATTGTTGCTTGTTGGTTGTATCCTTAGGCCATACAAAGATGAGCTTGATCTGTTTGGCTATTGGAAATCCAAACGTGAGGATAGTCTCGTGATAGTATTCCCTATAACCGTTGAACTAACCCGTTCTAAATAATCATTGCTTCTTGGTTGTATCCTTAGGCCGTGCAAAAGGTGGGCTTGATTGGTTTGGCTATTGGAATTCCAAACAAAGCATCGGAAGCTCTAATCGAAGCTGCTAAAAAGCCACCAGACGAGACAACAATTGAAAAGGTTCGCTATTCGCTAGTTAAAGGAGAACTGAATGCTAAAACTAACCTATTTTTATTTGAATCTATTTGTGTAGTAGATGAACTCTGAAAGTTTTTTTTCAAATTAGTCAAATAACAGTGAGAAATTTAATGCCTATAAACTGATCTAAATGTGGCTATATAAAGCTCAATCTTGGTTTGAAGACTTATTTTCACTGGTATCACAAAAATGAAATTGTGAATGTTTTAGTTCCTTTCCAAATGCTTACAGCTGTGGTTATAAAAGTGTGAACACTTAAAATATATCTGGAATGTTTATTGTGTGTAACCAATCACAGGAGAGATCTTCACACCACAGAAACCACAGACAAAGAATGGTTCCCTATCAGTCATGGACCAAATATTTTTGTTTTGTTTCCACATTTGGCCTTTTCCCAAGTAAATATAGTTGCTTTTCCTTCCTCATTGTTTACAGGTTTGGGCAATTTCAAAATATTTTGAAAGGAATTTAGCAACAGTTTGCCTGTTTACTTTGCATCATGTACATGTTGAATTTCGTCAACAGTCTTTCCAGTTTGTTGATCTAGCAATCAAGGAACTTCTGGCAGCACAGTGTTTAATTTTCAATCGTTTGCCTACATAGTGTAATAAATCTAATTGCCTTGTTCAACAAAAAATGCTTGCCGGGGTTCTGCTATCAGAAATGAAAACATCACAATTTTTTACCTCAACTGTCCTCATGTGAAACGTTCTTACATGGAAACTGGTCACCATTGTTTGCTTGTAAATGTTTTCTTTCTGATATCATACAATGTGATGGAGAAAAAGCAGTCCTGCAGTGTCTTAAATTCCTAATAAAACAACTTGTAACCTTAAACAAAGTGAATATAATTTGTCCTGTGACTGCAAGAAAACCATTGACTGCCTGTGGTGTGAAGATCTTGCCTGCGATTGTTTACAACACAAACATTGCTGACATATTTCAGGTGTTCACGCTTTTATAAGTACAGCTGTAATAGATATAATAATGTATACAGGTAGCTAAACATACAATAACTTAACACTGAAGTGATACATACATTTTAGTGTTCAGCTCAAAATTCAGGCCTGCCTTTAATGGAAACTCTCATAACAACTATTACTAACAGATGAATAGCAATGATACAAACTCTACTAAGTAAAATTCATTAACTCAAAAATGGCCAGGAGTTATAGGGTCCAATTGACCCTCTCCTCCCCTTATGTTAATTTGTTACTAACATTTAAAAGCTGGGAAGTCAATGACACATACAACAGGCCAATTTTGATATATCAAATTCAACTTGGGACAGAGAGTTTGGGGAACAAAACAAAAGAAATCTCAGTAGGCAATGATGTTTTAATCCCCTTAACCTCAGACACAAGCTGAATTACAGAAATTGGTCTATTATAGTTTTTTTGATTTACAACTAACTTAACCTTAAAATACAATGTAACATACCAATATATAGATAATAAATTTGGTTATTGCATCCAGGTCTCTCTCCTTGGTAGCATCATGCAGCCTTGCTGTGACAAGCATCACAGGTCTAGTAGTAAATAATAATAATATTACAATTATAAGTAATGCATTCGTTACTTATAAAACTATAACATTGCCAACTGGGTATATACAGCTATACTCCACAGCGGATTGCCATGGATGCCCCATTGTATATATCTGTACAAATTTAAGATATACTTGTCATCATCATCATCATCAATCCAGTTTTGATCCGGTTTTATCCCCGTAAACGAGGGTGGCCGGATTTACCCC
>JAPEIX020051415.1:0-11462 GCA_026122405.2 Zoanthus sansibaricus | reverse complement strand
GCTTGCAGGCTCAAACCACGATGCGAACATACAAACCTTTGACCTAAATAGTGTGCTGCGAGTGAGCTACGCTCACTTGCAGCAATTATATTAAAACATCACTACATTTATCTTGCTCATTCACCCGATCAAAGGAATTAAAACAACTTTCATAATGTTTTTTACTTCCTTAGCCTTAGAATCTAGGGTAATTACGTTTTTTCTTAGAAAAGGAGTAAAAATAACTCCCTAAAAATTACAGTGTTCTGACTTCGGTTCCAAAATACAATATTGTTAAAAGGTAATATGGTTATGTGAAATTTATAATGCTACGATTGTTGTCAAGGTTTAGGCAAAGTAGCATTTTCATGGATGAAAGTTTTTGTTGAAGAAAGAATGTTATACTGTATGGATAGAAAATGTCTATTAATTATCTTGTAGTTTGAAACTATCATTTTGTATTACAACAGCCATGGTGAAATAACTCCCAACTGCAGTGTGGAGAGTGTGATGTTACGAGAGACAAAAGGTCGACTGTGCGTTGAAGAGAATCCCAGTGCTGTGTACACACTCAATGAACAAGAATGGCAAAAACTTGAACAGGCAACCGTTCTGAAAAAGGTTTCCCTAGCATTTGATAATGTCAAAGTTTCAGATGTTGATTGTAAACTGGATGATGAAGATTTGAATGACATGAATGGTAACGATGTCGCTCCTAGTGGTGGCTTGGCTGGCGATGCTCATACACTGGCTTCATTGTTACAACAGCAGATTGACGCCATTAACAGGGAGCTGGTGTAAGCTTTTATTGTTATACTGTTCATTAGCTAAAGCTAAGTTAAGCTTGAAAGCTGAATCCCTTTACGAACCAGGTGGCCATTGGACCCGGTGCTAACAGTAACTGTGGTATCTGTATAATTGATCAGTTGAGAATCTTGACTCTTCCTGAACAAGACACTAATTTACTATATGCTGGTAGTTATTTACCGGTCATAGGATAAAAAACTAAGTAAGCTTAGGTAGAAAAGAAGGTCGTACAAAACTTCAAATTTCAGCAGAGCCGGGGATCAAATTGGAGACCTTGTGGGTAGAAGGCATTTTACCTACTGGACCAGCCACAAGATAGATATATCGTTCTGATCGCAGCTTTTTGATAAATCCTGAATGATTTCTGAGGAAATAGTGACTTCTTCTAACCCGGGTTTGTAGTTAGTATGAGGTAAAGAAGGTTGTAAAATGAGAATTAAGGGGAAGAGTAGCTCAGAAACCTGCTTGAAACCGGAATTAATCTAGGCACTGGAAATTTCATTAACAACAACAACAACAGCATTTTATTTAGGAAGGCAATAACAGATTACAATTCATATGGCAGAGCTACACCGCAGCTAGCACAACTAATCGAGGCGGGTTTTCCATCTCTACATTGTATCATTCATAGTGCACTTACGTTTTTTTCTTTTTTGTTTTGTGAGAAAAATATTTTGTTAAAAATTCTTATGTTGTTTACATATTTGATTAGCTTCCTCCAAGAAGAACATCGAACAACTGAAGAAAAGACAGAGAAACTTGTGAAAACAGTAGCAGGTGTATCTTCAGGGTCCAGCATCAGTCCATCGATCGGCCACAGGCTCTCAACCTCAAGCCAGGTACTAAATGATAAAATCACAATTTTAAAACTCATGCAAAGACTGGATTGTTTTTTGTTATTATACTATCGTTTCGAAAATGTTTACCGCATTTGCATCGGCTGAATCAAAAACATTAGGAACCTCTGACCCCCAACTGTGCTGCGTGCTTTAGTATTTTCATTGTGAACAGGGTCTTCAGTGTACATTAGGAACCTCTGACCCCCAACTGTACTGCGTGCTTTAGTATTTTCATTTTGAACAGGGTCTTCAGTGTACATGTTTGTATTCAGAATAACTCTTCTAAGTTGGTTCATTAAACATTTTGACAAAAAATCAGTTCGTCAGAGACATATTTCTACCATGGTTGAAAATATATGACTAGTAATTTCTATGAGAAAGGTGAGTGCTGCGAGAATGCACTAGAAAGATAAACAATTAAAGCAATATGGTTCTTACGGGATTTTTACGGCAGCTGGACGTGGTTTTCAAATTACTAAACGTCCGGCAGTCCATATTTTTCAAAATATATCTCCTTAGAATTTACCCATATTCAACTGAAAATGTTTTGAGTTTATTTAGAAGCCTCAAGCGCTTGCACACGAGCCAAAATTTCGAATTTATGTTTTACGTTGGCTTTGGAAATAGTATGCGAATCATCCAAACGAGACACTTGGAAAAATTTTCGCCGGACACTGCCGTTTCAAGTTTATTTAGATGTCTCAAGCGCTTATACACCAGCCAACGTAAAACACAAAGTTCGAAATTGAATATGAATAAGTTTTAAGGAGATTTATTTAGGACCAAAATAACTGCCGGTCGTTTAGTTAATTGAAGATCGTGTCCTACAGTGTCTAGCAAAAAATTTTCCAAATGTCACGTTATAAAGTTCAAGCGCTTAAGGCATCTAAATAAAGTCTAAACATTTTTATTTGAAATTGAATATGGGTAAGATTTAAGGAGATATGTTTAAAAAAATATGGCCTGCCGGATAGTCGCTGCCAATATCAAAAGCAAAATCTGTAAAGGTAAAAATCAGAACTAGAAACTCTTGATTCTAAAGTCAAAAATCGAATCCTAAAACCGCAAAGACTGATTTTAAAATCAAAATCTTTAAAACCAAAGTCGAATTTTCATATATTAAAAGCAGTATCCGAAAAATTTAAAATCAAATCCGTAAGTGATCCTCCTGGGCCATAAATCAGTATCCTGATGCTGCTCATATGACTGTTAATCATAAAATCATTGTTTTGTTACAGGAAGAGATGTTTGTATCATCTCAAACGGCATTTCCTTTTCCACCATATGATCCAATGGACACTACACCTATCTGGGTGAGCGACTTTATTTGTGCGTGGTTTTTATCACATATGAACAACTCTCATTGTGTTGTATGCTACTTTATTTGTGTGTGGTTTCATCACATGTGTACAACTCTCAATGTGTTGTATACGACTTTATTTGTGCGTGATTTCATCACATATGAACAACTCCCAGCGTGTTGTATGCTACTTTATTTGTGTGTGGTTTCATCACATGTGAACAACTCTCAGTGTGTTGTATGCTACTTTATTTGTGTGTGGTTTCATCACATATGAACAACTCTCAGTGTGTTGTATGCTACTTTATTTGTGCATGGTTTCATCACATGTGTACAACTCTTAATGTGTTGTAACTTGTATGCAACTTTATTTGCGCGTGGTTTCATCACATGTGTACAACTCTCAGTGTGTTGTGTGCGACTTTATTTGTGCATGGTTTCATCACATGTGTTCAACTAATATTCATCTCACTGTGTTGTGTGCGACTTTGTGTTTGTTTTCATGACATGTGTACAACTAGTATTCATCTCACTGTGTTGTGTGCGACTTTATTTGTGTGTGATTTTCATCATGTTTACAACTAATATTCATCTCACTGTATTGTGTGCGACTATATTTGTCTGTGGTTTCATCACATTGATTTTGTAGAACTAATATTCATCTCATTGTGTTGCGTATTTTAGGTGCGGTCAAGTAAAGAAGGGTCACTGAATACATTAACCGCCACTGACCTTTCTGACAACTCTACCCCACCCACCCCCAGTTCGTACACATCAGAGTCAACTGACAGCCCCAAGGCAGGTTCAGTAAACTCTACCATAAGTCCAGCAGTCTCAGAATCCTTAACACCTGCCATAAACAGCAACATGCCACGTCGAAAGTTAGTACAGCTAAATCTGATAGCTATTGGAAAGTAAAAGATATTTGTTACAAATTCAGTTGTGTTTGTTAAAAGTTTTAAAGTTACTTGTGTTTCAATCTGTTGTTCCTGTTCATTCTTCTTCAAGATCGTTATAAATAAGTTTTTCTTTCAATTGTGTTTCTTCACATTGAGTTGTAAAATAAAATTTTTGATTATAATTTTTAAACTTTTTTATAATTTTTAATTATTTGTGTATGGATTATAAACTTCTATATAGAATTATTTGGGGAATAGAATCATGTAAAAAAGTGTGGACCAATTTTGTTTACGATAGAAATTAACGCTGAAATCCAACGTTTTGAAGTCATCATTTTCAAGGAGTAATTCAAGTTAAGATTCAACCCCTTATTTATCATAAAAATATAAAAGAACTGTTCCTAAGATCATAAACCGTGAAAAGACCACAATAGTTCGTCAGAATGACTTCAAAACATTGGACTTCCGCGTTAATGTTTATTGTAAACACTTTTGCAAAACCTTTATTATTAAAAATCAATTTTTCTGATAAAATTAACAATACCTTCCTAAATTCCTAGATATTCTAATTCTTATTCTGTTAACTATTTTAGGGACAACTCACTGGAGTCTTTACCCAGTGTGGCAAGCACAAACAGTAGCAATGAGTCAATTGCCAAAACAAAGAAGAAGGGCATCAAAGGATCTTTCGGACGTCTATTTAGTTCCAAGGACAAAACTAAAGGAAAAGGTTCGTCTTCCACAGGGAACATTTCTGATGCAGACTCATTGGCTGGGGACTCCCTAATTGGGGACTCTGCTGGATCAGGCCAGAGGGAACTTGACAGAAAGATCAAGAAAAAATCAAGTCTGTTGGCAGAGGCACTCGCAGCAGGAACTCCGTTTGCACTCTGGAATGCTCCAACAGTCGTGGCTTGGCTAGAGGTACTTTGAACAATTCTGCACACACACACACACACACATATCTCCGAGTGCCTACAGTTTAATTTCCTTATCTGAGAAGACGCGAAAGTCTAACCATTTGCAGATGTTAAATCTACCATAAATAATAGTGAGCCCGAGTGTTAGTATTTAACTAAGGTCAAATTGGCAGTGGACATTACATCTTAAATCTACCGTAAATAATAGTACGTCTGAGTATTAGTAATTAGCTCAAGCAACGTTGGTAGCGGACATCTTCCCTTAAATCTACTGTAAATAATAGTGAGCCTGAGTGATCCGAACATTACCCCTTAAATCTACCATAAATAATAGTGAGGCTGAGTGTTATTAATTAACTAAGGCCACGTTGATAGCGGACATTACCCCTTAAATCTACCATAAATAATAGTGAGCCGGAGTGTTAGTAATTAACTAAGGTCACGTTGTTAGCGGACATCACCCCTTGAATCTACCATAAATAATGATGAGTCTGAGTGTCAGTAATTAACTAAGGTCACGTTGGTAGCGAACATTAGCCCGTAATCTAATATAAATAATAGTGAGGCTGAGTGTTAGTGATTAATTAAGGTCACGTTTGTAGCGGACATTACCCCTTAAATCTACCATAAATAATACTGAGGCTGAGTGTTAGTAATTAACTAAGGTCACGTTTGTAGCGAACATTACCCCTTAAATCTACTACAGATAATAGTGAGGCAGAGTGTCAGTAATTAACTAAGGCCACGTTGGTAGCGAACATTACCCCTTAAATCTACCATAAATAATAGTGAGGCAGAGTGTCAGTAATTAACTAAGGCCACGTTGGTAGCAGACATTACCCCTTAAATCTACCATAAATAATAGTAAACCTAAGTGTTAGTAATTAACTAAGGTCACATTGGTAGCGGACATTACCCCTTAAATCTACCATAAGTAATAGGGAAACCTTTATTTAGAATCGCTTGGCAATTCTGAACAAACACTAGATACCCTGGTGAGGTTTCGTTGATAATTTCTGTGGACATTCATCGGGAGTTGACTAAGTGTGTCAAAAACATTGAGATTTCACTCTATTCCCAAGCTCAACAGTCGCTTCTACTTTTAACCCAAGGTAATATTTATGATCGCTTGAGATTTCTAAACAAATATCTGATGTTCCTAGAGGAATTAAACGAGCTATTTGGAAAAATTTGGTCAAAATTTCTGACTGGCGGGTATCTAGTTTTTTGAAAACACTTCCCGGCTGCCGGGTATCTAGACACGTCCTATTTTGTTTGGCACGCACTTTCTTTTGATTTACAGATTGCTGCTTTGCGTGCTATAGAGAGAAGAATGGCAACCAATTTAGCAGAGAAAATCACCGAACGTTTCGATAGGTTTGAGTGTACAATATGTATGGAGATGTTTGTTGACCCTCGGGTGCTCGGTTGTCTTCACTCGTTTTGCAATCGATGTTTGAAGAGATTATTAAAGAAGGTTGCTGGGAAACATGTACACATTATTAAATGCCCGGTTTGTACTAGGATCACTGGGGTAAGTAGAGTTTGAACCAAAATCGTTAATATAGAGTAAGATTGTAGATTATAACCAAAATCTCATGAGCTTTACTATGGACAATCAAGGCGATCAGTATCGCTTTTTTAGTAGTAAAGAACTGAAACCATTTCCAATAATAACTGCACATGCTATAAGGTGCCGGTAAGGTGCCTGTTATCGATATATATGTTTTTTTTCATTATACTTTTGTCAATTTTTCAACGCTTCAAGACTCAAAAATACTTTAAATATTTCCTTAATTCGGACCGAACCCGATGATGCATTTAATGTTCACTTTGGTATTTTTTTTCGTTTGGATTTCATATATCATTGTAACTCACCAAATATATTATTGACATATTTATAACTGCGCTTAAAAAAAAGTTGTAATAATGTATTTTAGTGATTCTAGTGGTTTATCGAAAAATTTAAATTCTAATAAAATTCACTCATTGTTCAATCAGGTTCACTAGCCCGCGACAAGTACGAAATGGGTTTGGACCTGTAAAACGTTTTAGCTACTAACAACAGAGCTAGTTGTGGTAGAACGGATCAGGAATTTTCAATATTGACAAAATTCATTCGATTTCATAACAATTCCAAGAACTAATTTAAAAAGTTAGCATTTTCGTGCTCTTTACCTTGAACTGTTGCAGTGAGCAAAAGTAACGCATATTGACTAATACATCAAAGCAGGTGCATACATCTTAAGAAGCTCTTAAACCATTCAAGGCTTTTCGGGGTCTAGCGACTTCCTCTTTCTAAAATGGCAAAGTATAGTAACTTACACAACACTGATTAAAGATCATTAGCCTCACTTATTTTCTTTGAGCAAACAGAAAAAAGTGGAACACCCTTAGCGAGTGGAACACAATTTTTTTATAAATGGATGTGTCTGAACGTGTAACTCTTGCAAATAGGCAAGCTCAAAAACGGAAAAGCTGTTGGCTTAGATTCTATTCTACCTCGACTTCCTAAGGATGCCGCAGCTATCATATCCAAGCCTCTAACAGATATAATTAATGCATCTTTACATCATGCATTTAACGTTCAATTTGGTATTTTTTTCGATTAGACTTCATATTTCATTGTAAGGCCCAAAATATTTTATTCATACTTTTATAACTGCGCTTCGTAAAATTTGTGACAAATTTTATTTAACAATCTTCTGATAATGTTTTATATATAGTATTTTAGTGATTTAAAAAATTCAGTTTCAAATATGCAGTTATTGTTCAATCAGGTTCACTAGCTCGCGGCAAGTACAAAATGGGTTTGGACCTGAAAAATGTTTCAGCTACTTACAATAGAATATATAGTCATGGTAGAACAGATCAGGTACTGTCAGTAATAACAAAATTCCTTAGTTCATAACAACTGAAAAAACTTATTAAAGAAAGTTAGCGTTTTCGTGTTTTTTGCCTTGAACTGTCACAGTTTTACATGTCTAGATTGTGCTCGGCAACTTTTTAGCGACTTTTGGCGTTTTGACCAACTCTTTTCAGTACTAGCAACTTCGACTGAGCAAGTTTTGCTTTTCTGAACAACTTTTTGGCCAAATTAAAGGTTTTCAGCAGCTGATGGGATGACAGTTACTTGTAAGGATGACAAGGTGTCTTGGTGGGCAGCTCACGAAGGCACCATCCTGCACTGGTCTTCGCTCGTTAAAGCACTGTCGGTGATTCAACCAAGCTCTGCTTCTGCAGAAAAGGATTTTAGCCTTCTGACCAATGAGTTTGACTCACAAGACAGGGACCTTGACGATTACCTTGAAGCTTCTGTTATGCTTCGATTCAATAGTAGAAATTGAAAGAGAATGTAAAAATTTTATTTCGTAAGAAAGACATTGTATTTATGAATCGAGAACAGAGACTGAGAAAGTAGAGTAAACTGAAGAGTTGTAGACCTATAGCAGAGTTTGTTTTGTTCAGGTAATCCCACATATCGTTGAGCAAGACGTCAACTGAACCATCAAAGGTTTTGTTCCGTTCAGTACCTAAAAACACGCCCCTATTTGTCAGGCGTTTTCAAAATGAGTGGCAATTTTTATAGTTGTGTTCAAAGTTTAACTAGAAGTTATCAAGAAGGACAAAATATAAACTTTGATTAATGTTTGTCTGACATAACGTGAAATTTAAGTAGCAAGTGCTAGCAATTTCCGAAATTTAGATAGCAACTTTTTGGATTTTTGGTAGCTTAAATCTCAAATTTTCGGCATTTTAGGGAGCACAATCTCAGGACATGCCTAATCGCAGTGAGCAAAAGTAACCAAGGTGCATGCATTTTTAAAAGCTCCTAAACTTTTCAAGGCTTTTCAGTGTTTGGCGACTTTCTTTTTCTAAAATGCCAATGTTTAGCAACATACACCACACATAGCGAGTGGAATACAATTTTTTTTATAAATCACATCGGAGAAGTTCAATTGTTTTGTTTTCCTTGCGCAAAAACAGCTTGTCCACATGTGATATCATACACGCTTTTTTTATAAGAACCATCATATTTTACCGAGGCTCATTATCCTTATTTTTTTGGTGATTTCAGCCTCAAATTGTTTTTAATTCGGTTCTTATTTCTAGCAGCTCAAATTGAAGAAAAAACATAATAGAAACAATCAAGGCAAAACGATGCACCTCGCATTTTATTTTAAATGTGAAACACAACGAGACTTCTTGTACTTTATATTGTGTTCACTAAGTTTTAGTGAAGTCTTTACGTAAAACATTTTCTTAGATATTCGGAGCCTCAGCCTGAGCTTACTTACTTTTAAATTCTTCTTAAGTTTTGGCCAATTTGAGCCTCGTTTTTATAAAGTTGTTCTTATAAAGTTGTTCACTAGCCAGCAGCAAGTACAAAATGCGTTTGAGCTTGTTAAAATTTTCAGCTATAAACAAAAGAATTTATAGTCATGGTAGAACGGACCAGGTATCAACAATAATGACAAAATTCATTCATAACAACTGAAAAAACCTAATTAAAACAGCTTAGCGTTTTCGCGCTCTATGCCTTAAACTGTCGCAGTGAACAAAAATAACCAGTAACGAATATATCTCCTAGTTAAAGCACAGGTGCATATATTTGATGAAAATCTTGATTCTTTTAAATGCAGTAGTTACTAATTTACTATACTGCCATCGTCAATGCTACTGTTTACACAATATTTACAGATTCGTAAGTAACTAAACAAGCAGTTATATTATAAAGAAAGCCTAAGATTGATATGTTTTATTTGGTTTTTTAAACTTAAAGGGCTTTCATGTTTGATGTGAATGGTCTCTTGTACTCTTAATGCAAATTCCTTCGCGGCGGAATCCAAAAATTGAAAGCAATGCTTTGAGTAAAGTTTTGAACATGCCTCGTTGCGCTCTATTTAAGTATTTATGAATATGTGAGGCTCTATCGGTTTTGAGATGTTCACTGACGCGCGTAGCAAGGTGTTGGACTGACTGTAAATATAATAAATGCAAACGATAATTTATAAATGGTGTTTGCTCGCAGGTTAATTTAGAATAGGGTCTTTAACACTGAATAAGCTGCGTATTTCAAATGATTTCGTGTTTATACTGCTGCAATAGCGTTTTGCCAAAAGGGCTAGACTATTTTGCGAGTGAAAGATGAATAAGCATCCATAAAAAGTAATTTGAAATATAAAAAAATTATTAAGGCGGTTTTGATTGAAACTGATTCATATTTTTGAATATGCATCAGTTTCAATCAAAACCGCTCAAATATTTATTTTTTTTTATCTCATATTACCTTTTATCGGTGCTTATTCATCTTTCACTCAAAATCGTCTAGCCCTTTTGGCAAAAAAGCAATTAGAGTTTTCAAGACATTTCAGAGTTCCATTGTTTTGTTTCGTTTCGTTGCGCAAAAACAGCTTGTCCACTTGCATAGTGTTATAATATTTGAGTTCTCGAAAACAAACCAAGTCAGTATATTATTATACATATAACAACAGACCAATTGCGATATATTAAAGTTCAGCTTGGGTCCGAGGCTCGAGGGAATAAAACATAAAAAATCCCAGGAGGAGTTGCAAAAGAATAATTTATCTTTACTGGGCTACCTGTGGTAAGCCTAGTTATTTATTTTCAGTTTTTGTCGTCCAGATAAAATGTGTATCCCACATTTCTTTGCGCCAACAGCTCGAAACACAAAGTTCATTTAGGTAGCCCAGTGAACGCTTCTAGAGCGGTTTGTTTTGTTTTAGTCCCAGCTAAGCCTCGAACTCTAGCTGAATTTTACTATAAAGAAATTGGTTTATTGATTAATGCATATTTTCTACATATATGTATGTCAGCATCTCTACAAAATAAATTGCTTCAATAATTTTCTTTAACATGATATCCATAATTGAAAATTATCAAAAGCCAAAAATGTGGGAGTTGAAATTAACAGTGATCTCGCTATCTCGATTGTAACAGTTTGTAACGCGTTTACCTTAAAGTTCAATTCAAGTTTTAGTTCTTAATTTTTACGTTTTGCAAACCCACCGAATCCTAACAAAACTGATAAACTGTATCAACTCAATTGTTACTTTATAAACGTGTATTTGTACAGGTTCCAAATGGAGAAGTGGACAATCTTCAGGTGAATTTTATCTTCAACAATTTAATGTCTATTTTGGATCTACACAAGAAGACACAAACTAAAGACTCAAAAGCCATTAAATGCGAGGTAAAGATAGACGATAAAATGGACGCCCTGAAGGTTTGGAAAGAGATCAAGTTTTCAATCTTGGTAAATGATCAACACGGGAAAGCAATGTTAGAACCAACAGCTAATGTTTCTGTGGAGATCAAATCACCGAATAGCCAAGATAGAACTCAAAAGGTTGAAGTGACTAACAAGGGTGATGGGAGCTATCACGGGGTCTATATTCCCCATGAACCGGGGGTCTATCTGGTTTTTGTGACAATCAACAGGGCTGAAATCCCAAAAAGTCCAATTCGATGGAGCGTGAAGGATGGGGTTAATCCCAATTTGACAACATTACAGATGGAAGCGGGAAATACTGGTGTAGTTTATAATACACTTATTAATCAAACACGAGATTTTATTGTTATCACTAGAGATTCAAAAGGAGAACAGATCAGAGAGGACAGTGCACTGATTAATGTTGAAATTAAAGAACCGAATAACCTCAACCCTAAGGTTGTTCCTGTACAGGACTGTGGAGAT
>JAPEIX020051298.1:0-11464 GCA_026122405.2 Zoanthus sansibaricus | reverse complement strand
CGTTGTGTTTTTTGCAAGGAAGAGTTTGGGGTTGGGTCCTAGAAAAATAAATTTTCTACCCTGGAGAACTCCTGGAAAACTCCTAGAATTTTGTTATCATCACTCAGTGAGCAACATGGTTTTCGTGCACAGAATCACAATTTATATGATGAAGCAAATTGCTTTGAGAGTGCTCAATAGTTCAAGAACTAGAGCGTTGATATTATAAAAAGACAGTCAAATCAAAAAAACATTTGAAGAGGTATGTTTATTACTATATAGTTTCGTACCGCACAAAAAACTGTACGGCACTTTTCAGATAAACATCCTAATGAAACTTTTAAAAAAAGTACAGCGGTTATTTCTAATTGATATATGATATCGGCATTATATTCTAAACATGTGAGATGACTTTACTTTAATTTCAAGTTGCGCAAAAGAAATTTATTGGCGTGTTTGGAGGACGTAATCAGTTCGTTTCTCTTGTTGAGTGAGGCTTGGCCGGGTTAGCATGATAATGTAAAATTACTCCCAAAACATAGGTTGCAGCGGTTTGAGGATGGTTTGTAAGCAGTGGAAAGTTTTAAGATTTTCCATGTGATCTGATACGTTTATTCTTTTTCTTTCAATTTCCATATGTATTTACTTACATCCGATTAAACACGATTATATAAATCAGTTCAGTCACTACAAGTTAATAGAGACCTTACACAATGGGACCGCGAGGGACTCACAAAAACTTTCATTTCTGGTTCGTGTTTAACTTTTTTTGTGCAGCCCATTAGAGTTTTGTTTCTTTGCCTTAAACTTTGAAAATAGAAAAATAATGAAATGTTTCTTCATGAAGTTAACCAAATGCTGAGAAAATTCTGGCTGTTACGTCCCCAAAGTCTTGAGAACTCTAAAAACAGCTCTTTTCACGTTGGAATTGTATCGATACTGACTCAGTCTAGTTGCTCATCTCGATGATTTCCAACATGCAGTTATTGTATTTACTATTGTTTTTTTTTTGTCGTCGTCATTCGTGTTGCTGTCCTTGCTGCGTAAGCTCCCGAATAATCAAGAATCTAATTAGGTCTGCGTGCGGAAGGCTTTTTCATAGAAACGTTTGTGACGTTGTTAACGAGTGAATTCTTCCGTAGCGTGCAATTCAAGAACAGGTGGAGGAAAAAAGGCGAATCAAACAACAACAGAAGGAGCTAAAAATGAGAGAGGAAGCTTTGGAGGAGGCGAGGCTCGCTCGTGAGAGAGAATTGATTAAACAACAACATGAGCTGGACCTGCGTAAACAGAAAGAGAAAGAGGTAATTGTATGGCTGGGGTTTCTCAAACGCAGTAAAAAATAAAACATTGAAAATTTGAATTAAAAAAGATTGTCTGCAGTTATGTTCTGTGACCTAACTTTCTTCTCAACTCGTTGGCGTCTTCTAAGTGTCTTTTATTTTTTTGCTGACGGAGCGTTAGCGACGTCAGCGAGCCTATTCCAGGAGATAAAGTTGGCTTTTACTTTCGTTTGCCATATATTGTCAGTGCAGTAACATGTATGGAAAACAAGTACTTTAATAACGCTTTTAATGACCATGTTATTTATTAGTCTACTAGAGCAAGTATATATTGCAGGATCCGGCCGTTAAAAAAGATTCACGAAATCTGAATGAAAATTCATTTAAATTTAATTGCGGTAAAATATATTGAAAAATACGGATTCTTTCATCACTAGCAGTATTAATTCCCTCTTTGAGATGCCTTTTTCTCATTTTCTCATGCTCTTTTAATTTTGTATAATAGTTGAAAATTTCGAGAAAAACCTGTTCATACATGACCAACCAAAAAATTTCTCTATTAAAGCTAAAGCTAACTAAATCCTTTATGAGTCAAGTGGCCCATGGACCCAGCGCTTATCTCCGGTTTCTGTAGTGTTAAGCGGATTCGAGTCTTTGACTCCCCCTTGACGGGAAACTAATCCATCGCAGGTTAGCTCCCAGCAAATGCTGGTGAAAATCGAAAGCTGAGTTGGTTTAGGGGGAAAAGAAGATCACACAAATATTCGAATCTCGGCAAACTACCGAGATGGAACTGGGGGCCTTGTGGTTGAAAAGCAGAGATCTTACCAACTATAGCAACCACGTCCGCCCTATTAAAGTTAACTCCAAGAAAACTGAAAATCTTTGGATTATGCGTCAGCACTTCCTTCTTTGTAAGAACTGCTAATTTATTTTTTTACAAGTATTCACAATGCGCACTTCACTGCTATTGTTTCATCGCTGTATATTGTAAGTTTATCGCCATGCATATATAATAAAGAACCATAGTTCTGAAGTTCCATATCTCATTTCGTTCGCTATCTCATCAAGAACAGACGTTCCTTGCTGCCGACATTAAGTTTGCTGGTACCTTTTCAATACTTGTCAGAAGTTTATTGGTTGTGTTAAGTAATGTTTTATTTGTTGAATTGTTTTTAAATAAATAATTGAAGAGAACGTTTTTGTATAAGTTGTAAATACAGATATTTGAATACGAGTTTTTTTCAGGAGCGTTCAATTTTTCTTATTGAAGTTCTGAATTTGGTCAGGTTTGTGCATCGTGTTGAAGTGCTAAACTTGCTTCTTCATTGCAATACTGCATTACAATTTATTTTAATTATTTTACAAAAAGTAAATAAAACCAGCTACAGGGTTAATTGAGGATGGTGCTTACCTAAAACTAATTTATAACCTAATTGTCACGTAGAAGTATACCAGTCGTTAATATACAGTTGGCTAGATGATTCCTTTCAGGGCCTGTAACTACACAGGTTGTATATAAATTCATTGCATGTCTGCTGTGAGTTAAACATTTCAATGCTTTTCGTGCTCTACGAAAACGTTGGCGTTTACAATATTCTTCTGAAAGTATTTCATTCCCATCGAGTTTGTCCTGTTTCTTTGACAGGAGGAAGCCAAGAGACGAAACGAGGCTCTCCAACAGAGTGTGTTACAGGCTTACGAAGAAGCACAAAAGGTCAGTTTTTCGGTTTGACATGCTTTTTCCATTTTGGCACATTCTGATTCAAATGCAATTTTCAGGTTCCTGTTCACGTTTTTTTCAAAGAATTTGAAACTCTTCGAAGGAATCGCAGTCCCGTTCAAGTGTTTGTTCGAATTTTTTGGCAACTTTGAGATCCACCATTATTAATCTAATTCTTTATGTTAGGTATAATTAAATTAGTGGGCTATTTCAATTACTGAAAGTCTGATTGGGTGACAAATACAAGAGATTTCTTGTTGGAAACAGCTTAAGTGTTTTTGCAATTTGATTACAATTACAAGGTGTCTACATAGGCTAGAGGTGCGTTCCAAATTATTCTATTTCTAACGAAACTGTTGGCCTTAAGGACGGACTTCAGATTAAAAGCCAAATTGGCTTTCTTTTTCACCCTTTATCCTCAAGGTCAACCAGTTTGTGCGGGAGGCTGAAAACAAAATTCCACTGAATCTTTCAATATTTATGAACTTGTAATTCTTTGAAGCCAGTTTCATCATGTATGAAGTCGTGCTTTTACTTCTCTTTGTACTATTTTTCTTGCTGCTTTATACAGGCAAAGAATAAAAAACTGATAAAACATCTGGAATCCGCTGGCCATGATGTCTCAAAGCTTAGACCAAGATCAAATGGTACGTAACTTGCACTGCAACTGTGGCAACATCTTTGCGAGACAAGTCGTTAAGATCCTTGTTTCGTTCTGCAACTTTTCTTGCATGTTCCTTGGGTGTCCTCCTGGTCAGTAAGTTACTTTCCTCGGGTGTCTCCGGGTTCATAATTTACGTTTCTAAGGTGTCCTCCGGGTTCATAAATTACGTTCCTAAGGTGTTCTTCGGGTCCGTAAGTTACGTTCCTAAGTTAATCTCCGGGTCCATAAGTTATGTTCTAAGGTGTTCTCGGGGTCCATAAATTATGCTCCTAAGGTATTCTCCAAGGTGTTTTCGGGGTCCATAAGTTACGTTCCTAAGGTTTTCTTCGGGTCCATAAGTTATGTTCCTAAGGTGTTCTTCAGGTCCATAAGTTACGTTGTTAAGGTGACCTCCGGGATAAGTTGCCTTAAAGGACTGAAGTCCCGTTTTCGTCTTTTTCCTGAAAACGCGGAAATTAGGAAAGAAAAGTTGCTTTGTTGCAATAGATAGAAGCTATTGTCTATATTTTTAGGAATTTTTGCAAAATCTTCAAGGTAAATTTTATGTTGGTGACTTGTGTTGCAACTACAGAAAGTTGGAAAGAAAGAAAGTGCTCAACAAGTTAAGTGCTCAGAGAAAATTTCTTTCTTTCTAAGTTATAACCAAGTTGTAAAAAAACTTCCATACAGGAAGTTGCATATCAACTCCCCAGAAAAAACATTTCACGTGTAACAGTGCATTATGTTTATCAGTGTCTCTTTTTCTAACCAGGTGCAACTTCAAGATCATATGTAATCGATGCACGAGGCGTTCATCTTGAGCCTAATCCAAGTGTCATGGAATCCGCACCAACTGAGCCTACTGTTCCACCTGAAGAGGAGGATAAGCTTTCACAGACTGACATGTTGAGACTTTCTGAAGAATATAATGCCATACTTAGCAAGGACACAGATCACAAACAAACTTCGTCATCTTACGACGACCACTCCTCGTTTAAAATTGAAGCCATCCATCGACAGGCTCCCCCTTTAGAGCTGGAGCGCAAAAGTAACTCTCCCCCAGTTCCCGCTGTAAGAAGAAAGTTACGTGCCCAATCACCAAAACGAAGCCCTCGAGAAAAACAGGGCAAAGGAAATAGAACAGACAGTTCTTTGTCTGAACCGAACGCGAGACGATCAAAAAATATGTCAAGGTCTTACACGCTAAGAAATAAAGCCATAAACAAAGAAAAACGCGCTGGGACCCCAATACCTTGCAAACCTGAAGTAGAAGAAGATTTACCATTATCAAATGTAGAAGATGCATTTATGGTGCCATATTTGCGTACAACTAGTGCCACTCTTCCTCCTCCTCCAGACACACCCGCTACGAACCAGTCCTCTGTAAACAGCAAGCCAAGTGGCAAGGTGGATAGATATAAAAATGCGCGCAACGAAAGGGCTGGAGGAGCAGGAAGAGGAGAAGATTTGGCTGCCGTTAATCGTCACAAAACTGCCTTGTTGAAGGCGAATCAGCATGAAGAACGTACGAGAAAACCAAAACAAACCAAAGACTGTCAAAAATCAACTGTCAATCCTAAAGAAACGTCAAAGGAGAAGACAAGAGAAACTAAAGGAAGTGACGAGAGAAGCGTTCAAACAGAGAATTCAGCGTTGAGAGAAGTAAGTTTATTGAGAATAAACAGTGCAATGAACCCGAGAGGATGGGATAAAGCTAGTAATGATGCGCGAGTCGAATTGGGGAATAGTAGTTTTAATGCTATTTGACAATCAACAATGATTTCGTGGAAACAGCTTATTTCTTTCCCAAATATTTCAACACAATATTTCAACAAAATAAAGCAGGTTTAAATAATTTATTTTTTGGGGGGAAGAATGAATAAATTTTGGAGAAGCTGTTTGTTGTGTTGTTATTTAGCACAGTATTCAAAGACTGTTTTTAGATGATAAAGCTGTTTTTAGGGAAGTGCTGGATAATTTTGAATAAAATATCGTAGATTTATTCATCGTACAATTGTATAATCTTTGGTTTTGTTTTTATGTGACGTTTGTTGTAAAAAAAAGAACGCTATTGAAAAATGTCTTTATTATAAGAGCTTTCTTTTACCACAATAGAGCACCACTTTATAGGAGCTAAACTGCGATCAATATGAGTTTGCTTCCAGTTTGGGAGGATGGGGGAAGAGGCAGAGGATGGGAACAGTAGGGGATGAGGTGGAGGATGGGGATGGGGGAAGAGGGAAGAGGTGGAGGATGGGGACAATGGGGGATGAGGTGGAGGATGGGGACAATGAGGGAAGAGGTGGAGGATGTGGTTGCCATGACTACTACAGTCTAGCCAAAGAAATAGTTGTCGTTTGTTTGTTATCTCATAGGTGTCTATGTAATAAATAAAATATTACATGTACGCTTGTGGATACGAATTTAGTTCAAGTCGATATCGACCTAAGCACTTGAAGATAAAATTCGTATCCTCGAGCGGGCATGTAATATCCTCGTTATATTTGAATACACAATTACAGACATTCTTACGGTCCTAAAATATTACTAAAATTTCTATTTTTTTCAAATTCCTTAAAATCCCACTTCAATTTTCCACAATTTTTTCTTCAATTTTCGGCTGTTTTCCCTAAATTGCTTTTACTTTTGTCCGCGATCACCTGATGAGCGGTTGAGATGGACGCAATTTGCATGGACTACATCTGAAGACTTCGGTTCTAGATTCTATCAGTGTTTGCTGTCCCTATGTCCTCGACTGGCAAATTGAATTGATTCAGCTTTAGATGTAGACCTTTGCAATGCCGTGCATCTCCAGTTGATTTGGGCAAATTCGTTTTATTTAGGTAATTCTTCAAGAGGTGAGCTTTTATTTTTTTTCCCCATGGCGTCTTCCAAAAGGGTCCATTATGATTATTATTTGGTCTATAATGGTAAGCAAAGTCTTCTTGAAGATAATATACTTCCAGCATCCGTAAATATATCCTAATACTTTTGTCCTTAAATGTCCTGTTTTCAAGGCATTTGAATACCAAACTTCCCTAAAGTTTAAATTTAAATATCCCTATTTTTTCACTAAAAAGTTTCTCAGAGCTGCATGTAAGAATGCCTTTTAACAGGTACAATTGTAGTTTGCACATGCGTACTAGCACTAAATATTTGCTGCCACAAGAATGGGAATTAAGACTACTCGTGCTATTTCTTTTGTGTTGTGCGTTATAAAGAGTAGCTTAAAATGGGCATTCTCCAACCTGGTAGTTTTCACATAATGGCTATCTTTACGAGTAATAGTAGTTGACGATTGTTGCTGCACAATTCCATCTTAACCCTGGCGTTCTTCATTTTTCTTTTCATAGGACTCTCCTCTGTATCTAATGCCCCTAGTGCCTAGTGCCCGTCAGGAGATGATATTGAAACAGTTAGCTGCTCTGAGAGAGGTAAGTGGCTAGTTTTAGAACTAGGCACGAGCTGTTAAACGTTGACACTTTGAAGCCCCAGTTCAATGCTTTCAATGTTGATGCCAGTGGCTTTCTCTTATCCTTAAGCAATTATTAGAAAGGTGTGGATATTATATTTATAGAAATGGAAAACCATATATTATAAAAACTTTTAATAACGATCTCTAGATGAACTTTTATACAAATAAGCTTTCGGCTGTCATTCAAACTGATTAAATTATGCAAAAACAGGGAAGGGAGGTGGGGTGGTCTGTTAATCGCCCTCTCTCGCAGCTAGAGGCTGAATTGCAAAGGATGCAGCTCAATGAGGTCGAACCGAAGGAGCTGTGCTGTAGTCTAGGTACTCGGCCCCAGTACACAATCCATACATGACCACGGAGCACAGCACCACAACCAGATTTAATCAGCTGGGAGTCGATTTTGCTGAGGGAGGAAAACCGGAGTACCCGGAGAAAAACCCTCGGAGTCAGATTGAGATCGACAAAATCTCAGTTCACATGTGAAGCCCGGGAGTCGATCCCGGGTAGTAGAGGTGGGAAGCGCAAGTGATGACCGCTACGCCAACCTGACTCCCCTTAACTGAAATCTCTGACAACCACACGTGATATTAAGACAATTTTCAGAGCCATTCTTTTAGTTTGCGAAGATCTTTTTCGACTGTTTCTCATTCTTTTTCATTGAGCTTACATTTGTTAAACAGCTAACTTAAAAATTAAATTCCATAAGCATTATTTAGTTGTAAAACCAAGGATGTATTTACACGTCTGTTTTAAACACATAACCGGTAAACTAACTAAACTGTTAATCGTTTTGACAGCCTTGAAGCACGAGGTAAAAGGCGATACGATGTTCATCAAGTAGAATACTTTAAAGTTACTTGTTTAATTGTTAAATTGTCTGTTATTTGATTCGAACTGAAAAGTCTAGTATACTCTTTAAATTTATTTTTAAAGCATATCGCATTTTTTACATCGGTCCGCAGTAAGAGTTGCATACGCACAACGCTCATCTCACTGCAGCATGTCTTAGAAACTGTTGTTACTAATTTTACTGTTTATGCAGTTTATAAAAACCACACAGCATACTAATTAGCACATAATTTGCAGATAAATTAATTTAATATTTTTAAAAACGATAAAGTAATGAAAACTTTATGGCTTGCTGTTGAATGTACAATGCTTCCCCAGGAACTGCGGACGTTCGGCAAGGCGTACATGCTATGGGAAATGCATGTGAGTAATAAACGGCCAGACATTTTCCGTTTGTTTAAAATGAGACAGTATAGCTTAAGGTACGGTAATGCAAGCAACAAAATCCCCCCATCCCTCCCCCACAACTTGTCTCTCAACTTGCTGCGAAACAAATTGAAAAGAAATGATGCGCGTTTTTCCACCCGCATACAAACTAGTCCCGCATCAAAATAATCTGTTGCAAGTTGAAAATGTTTGTTGAAGAAAGTAGAAGATAATTCTTTTTTTGCAACAAAACTTCTTGATGCTGCGTGTATTTTTAAAATGGATCAACTTGTCTCGCAGCAAGTTGACGTCGTGAGCAAGCACGTGGTTTTATTACCCAATGAGAAGTCTGGATTTACTCAATTGTAACAACTCAATTCTGCTGCGAGACGAGCCTTTGTACGTGGGTGGAAAAACGAGCAACATCGATTTTCAAACTATTTTGCAGCAATGTTCGCGAGACGAATCTCGTATTACCGTGCCTTTAGTGATCAGAGCACTGGATTTGCACGCGGATCACCTGCTAGGCATTGCTACCGTTATTCATCCCAACGCACATTGCAAGATGACAAAAAACATTTCAAGAACACGTGATACGTGCAAAAGCGGTAACAAAAAATAAAAGTCACAAAGTAATTGGTAAATTTCTCCTTTTTAAAATTATTTTAATTCTAAATATACTTCTTAATTATAAAAGTTCTTTAAATCATTTAAACTTTAAAGTTGACACAACTAGTTTGAAAATTGCAATAAACGAGCAAAGCGCGGTCGTTGCATAGACCAATTTCAAATTTACAGTTGCTGCTGACAGAAAATTACGTTGTCAACGTATTCAATTTGTGCAGTCATAGCCTGAAGTTAAATATTTCTAACGCTAATGCAATTAATGTAGTTTTATACTACTACAACTGTGTGTATCGTTAATGATGTGGCTTCTCACTCTCTCTCGCAAGTATTTTTGAATATTTAACACTAAAGCGAGGCCAAGGCTGTATAAAATGAGTCCGCAGTCATTTAAACCAGCGGCAACCGGGAATATAAAACTGGAATATTTCAAGCTGTCTCTTTATAATAATTAATTCGTCAGCTTTAGAACGAAAATGGTACTTAGAAAGATAAATTGGTGTTTAAATGACTAAGTGCTCAATTTTAGAACACTTTATTCAAACCTTTTATTAAAACATTTTTCAATAAAAATACACAAAGAGAATTGACGTTGGACTTCCAGTAAGACGTGAAAACGTCAAATCTCTGTGTATTTTTATTGTAAAAGCAAAAACTACTCAATTGACTTTAAAACTATACTGCTCAAAGATTGGTTGTTTAAAAGCTAGTTAACTTAAACCCCAGTTTAGGTAAGAATTCAAGCGGAA
This sequence comes from Zoanthus sansibaricus, assembly GCA_026122405.2. Taxonomy (NCBI): domain Eukaryota; kingdom Metazoa; phylum Cnidaria; class Anthozoa; order Zoantharia; family Zoanthidae; genus Zoanthus; species Zoanthus sansibaricus. The sequence continues at coordinate 1,773 of JAPEIX020051298.1, read as the reverse complement.
GTTTTTTCTCTAATAAAGGATTATGGTTCTTCTAAGGAGAAAACTTGTCAATCCAAAAATTACAACTCAACCACGTCTCAGTAAGGCAGGAAACAAGACCATGGGTTAATAGTTTGATAACCCAGGGTTGATGCTAATCAACGTTTGAACAACTCGGCCCAGGTCATTAGAATCTCCTCATTAGAAAATTAAAATGTCCTCATTAGAAAATTAAAATACCAACAAAATGGCGGCATGCATCGTGTGCCACATGCGCACGATCTGCCTTCTGGGACAGAAACCAGAGATTCATGCAAGCAGGTTCGGTTACCAAGTCAACGCTTGCATTGGAATCCTGCTCTGATTTCTGGCGAGATTTGTCTTTTGTGACCACAGATTCATATTCCCCAGTGGACCAGATATTGCCGGATTTTATACCGAGGGAGCCTGGGTACAAGTCCCTTAATTCTTATATTTACGAAATATGACTAATATAAATAGCAAAATCTCAACGTTTGAGGTAAAACGGATCAATAGTTAACGAAATATAGCTATATGAAACACAATTTGTACCTTACAGTCAAAAATATACCTTGGGGGTCTAATATGACTAATATTGAAGCAAACAAAGAATCATGATCGTTAAGGAAGAAATCAAATTGATAGACTCGTAAAACCCCAATCAAACTTAACTTGAAGCTAAGTCTTTTTTAAATCTCCAACGAAATGCTTGACTTGTTGACCACTATAGGGCTGTTGTAGATAAATATAATCAAAGAAAGTTCTTAGACTTTGATTCATGTTGTTCGACAACTTTCTAGACATTAAATATGGTTATATGTACGTACTCTAAATGCAGGACTAGAGCTCATCAAATAAGTTGGAAAATAAGATCAAATTAACTTATTCATCAAATTGAATAATAGCCAATTTTACCTTGAATTTTTGGTTTTGCCAGCCATTTTGTAGCTAAATCTGCATTTTTGATAAAGCAGACACACCAGTTGTCGAACTGCATCATTCCTTCTCCTCTCTTGGCGTCAAGCATGTCAAAGGGTGCGTCGTAGTTTGATCCACCGATTTTTGGCCTAACGCCCTCTTCATGGTAGGAACAAAATATGTACCAGCCAAGTGGGTAAAATGGACATTTGATAATATCTTGAAACGTAATTTTTTTTTTCTTGCAGAACTCCTTGAGCTCTTCAATCTTCTGTATCATATCAAAATCTGACAATAAATACAGAAATTAATTGGAAATAATTCAATAATGTGACAAGTCTGAGAAATTAATCAGTTTGGGCACTCCGTGGTACATGTACACTTATCTATTAGGTCCAGCATAGCTAATAACAAATATAACCGGCTACGGACTTAATATATGAATACTACTTTTACTTCGCAAATAAACAAATATGTAAAAAATATCGAATAAAAACCTTAAAAATTCAAGCATGCCAAGAGAACAAATAATGCTAACAAGCCATGGATTTGGAAAGTATTGAAAGGATGTACATTTTCGGTGTATCTTATACAAATGTTTTGTGCAGGTGCATGAAATAAAAAGCAGAGATCCATACTCATGGTCGTCTGGTCGTTCTAGACAAAAAAAGAGTCGACCTGATGAGAAATAAGTTCAAAAGTCGTTCTTGGCATAAATATTTTAAGACGAGAGAACATATACCATTAATGAACTGTATACCAGAAAGAGGTGGCATGTTGTAAATCACGGACTGAACTGAACTGGACTGACTCAGGCCGCGTTTTAAATCACGGACTCAGTCCGCAATTAAAAAT
>JAPEIX020051203.1:0-11464 GCA_026122405.2 Zoanthus sansibaricus | reverse complement strand
AATGGGACCAAAGTTACTCTTGTAGTTGAAGTGAATTTTAGGGATGTTTGAAATTTTTATTATGGATATTTAATAGACACATGCCAAACCGTCATCGAATCAAAGTTAAACCTTTCTTATGTTTGGAGCAGCGTCTTGGCATTTAACCTCAAAGCTTTTCTTTTCCTCCACTTTTCTCTACCAATTGCCAATATCATGATTATGTATTAGTCCTCTATTGAAATAGCTAAAACTTGATGCATTGAAACTGAATGTTGTTGAAAATGTTTCATCTGATATGAGAATTGCTTCCTTGTATTTATCTGTTTTATTTGCCCTTGGGGAAGTTTGAATGAACAAGTTCAGCCTTTGCAATATCTCTTATCACCGAACTACTATAGAAACCATTAACTTTTAATTTTTATTTCGGATTGTTGTTAACTTTTGTGATGAACTAAATGATTCCAAAACCTTCAGTTTTAAAACATCAAAAGAATTTTTCACTTATATTTAGTAATGATAATCGTCGTTATTTATTGTTTTTATTCTTATTTCAGCTTCTACAGCGAATTGGCGAGGTAGGAACTTGACTATTTTAATCTTATAGCATTTCATTAGTCTATGTTAAGTAACCTTAATTTAATAGTCTGTTTGATAGTTCTTTGTGAACTCCAAATAAATTTCCATTGTAAAGGAAGCCGAACATTATGTATGAATGTTAGTCGATAGCCGAAGGGAGTTATGTTAATTATATCATGAGAAGAGTTCTGCTAATTCATTTGTGCCTTAACCATTTAGCAGAATTCAATTTTTTTTCTGGCATTTTATGATAGAGATAACTGTTTACAACAGCAAGTCTATTTTCACCTGCAAAATTAGCTTTTTGCAGCAGTAGGCTGAATGGAATGATAAGCTACCAAGGTCCCCTGAAAAAACATTTACGACTTTGCGGGTTAACCCTAAATGAGAAAGATTTACGCTCGACGGCAGAATTGTTTTTGGGGCAAAATTCAGCTGATCAGATTAACAATGCAAGTGAGATAATAATATGCATTACAAAGGAATATAAAATCAAATGTTGATTTAGCTTTTCAGAAAAAAAAAGAAGATGATTGACACAAACAGACAAACGTTGTACAGGGGAGTGCTTACAATAATGAAAAGCTAATAATTTGCGATGGCGTTGCATTATTAGGAACCTTAAGCAACGAGGATGGGAACGTGAACGACGAAAACGCCGAAAAATCACTTTTCTAGTTTACTCTTTATTTCTTTGTGCGGATCATTAAACTTTTGTTCCTTTACTTTACGCTTTGTGAATAGAAAAAGAGATTTAATGTTTCTCCGTGAAGCTAAACAAATACAGAAAGTTTTTCCTGTTACATCCTCGTTGTCTCGACAACTGGAAAAAAGGTCTTTAAACTTTCTAATTTTAGTGCCAACTTCGTGCAGGCCTAGGTGCGCAACTTGGTGCATTCCAACGTGTAGTTATTGTATTTACTATTGTTTTTTGCAGTCGTTGTCGGCGTTGCCGTCCTCGTTACTTAAGGTTCCTATTGTATACGAAACGTCGCCTTATTCAGTATCTTTTAATCTGTAAATAGAAAAAAAAACACTAAAATTTAATTTTTATGATAATCCTGGATTTGTATACAACTACTGAAATGAATTTGTGCTTAAGTGCAAGCGATTTACGTTAGTTTGTGAATTGTGATCTGTGCGGGTGTCTTGTTTTAGTACAGCACTAAAATAGTTGTGTTTTGTGCGCATGTGCAAAGCAGATGCCAGACGAAGATGCTATTTACACAAGTGGTCAGCTCTACCTGGACCCTAATTCGTACATCTCTAAGGTGAGTTAAGATAACTGACGTTTTTAAAGAGAGGTTGGAGTTTTTATGAGTCAATCTGCCATCAGTCAATAAATCATCAGTCAAAATGTTTAACCTGAGAGAAAAATATCGTCAACCCCAACCCTAAGCCAACTTCAACCCTTATCACTAAGGCCAACCCCAACCCTAATCCAGCCCCTAACTCCAACCGTAACACTAAAGCCAACCCCAACACTAATCCAAACCCTAAATCTGACTCCAACCCTAACACTAAGCCAACCCCAACCCTAATCCAAACCCTAACTCCAACCCTAACACTAAAGCAAACCCCAACCCTAATGCAAACCCTAAAGCTAACTCTCATCCTAACCTTATGCAAAAAACCGCTGACTGACTCATGACTCATTTAACTCATAAAAATGACTTCCCTTTTGCGTTCTATACTAATTGTGTTCTTTGTCGCAGGCTTAGGTTTGATGCTTCTTTTTTAGCGCTTTTCAGACTGGCTGAATGACTGATTGAGTATCTTAAATGCCTCGAGTTAATCTTTTACTCTCTCTCTCATCTGCTTGAGCCGACTTGGCGCATGAGGCAGAATATTCTTTCTCCAACCATTCTGTCCAATGCCACGTTTCTTGCTTCCTCCCATGACGCAATTCCCATCCTTTTTCTTTCACGTTCTACTGTTCAGTATGCCATGGTCTTCTTGGTCTGCGTTTTCCAGCTCAATTTCATGCGCGACCGTTAAATGGCATGGTAAAAAACATGAACCTCAACTTCTTGTGCGACCATTAAATGGCATGGTAAAAAACATGAACCTCAACTTCATGCGCGACCGTAAATGGCATGGTAAAAAACATGAACCTCAACTTCTTGCGCGACCGTTGAATGGCATGGTAAAAAACATGAACCTCAACTTCTTGCGTGACCGTTACATGGCATGGTAAAGAACATGAACCTCAACTTCATGCGCGACCGTTAAATGGCATGGTAAAAAACATGAACCTCAACTTCTTACGACGTTATGAAATAATTTGATTTGTGGTTTTCATCGCTGATTTTTGAAGGCACGTGAAGGTGTACTAACAAAACCATTGCAAAGAAACTTGAGTGGACGTATTAATCACAACTTGTGGAAAATGTGCAGTAATACAATTTCTAGGAAAAACAGAAACGTTACGTTTCGTGTCAGACTCAATGGGGAATTTTGATCAACATATTTTGTGTCGGTCAAACCTGTAGATTTATCGAGATCAAGAAAAATATCTAAATTTGTTTTTGTATTTTAAAATAATTTTACGATAGGAGGATGAAAGGTAAGAGAGTGAATCGCCCATATTGGTCTTCTTCCCAGGGTAATCCCTCTCAAAACTTTAAAACAGAAATTCAACGCCAGAAAGTTCTTGAAATCTATAAAATACCACTTAATAGAATATAAAAATTTTAAAAATCTAAGAAAGTAAAAAAATGTTTACAATGAAATACAACGATGTTTCGACGTCAGCTAACGCCATTATGAAGTCAAAAATATAGTCTCAAGTTATTTTGAGACACGGCATCCAGCTCTTCCGCTTGGTTGCCTGAAAAATAAGTCGAGGGAATTCAACTAAAGGCTCAATCTTCAAGTATATTGATTAGTCCTCAAATTTGTGATGTATGCAGTGATAAGTTATGCAAATGCTAAAGTTTCGGCTCTGGATTCTTTTGCGTTAAAACAAATTGTTAGGTAATCAAACAGATTAATGCAGGAGAAAATGAAGTCGTGTTTAGTGTTGATTGCGTGAAATAGCCGTAATTCTCATTATATGCTATGCTTGTTAACAGAGTTGTAAGACTGCTTACATCACTGATTGCTGAAGTGTGTGAGTGCTTTTGATCTAGCCCGCTTTTAGAGCACCTAGAACTTGTTTCATTATTGACTGTTTGACTTGAGATCTCCAGCCCGTGTTTAGAACTCTTAGAGTGATGACATCATTGACTGTTAGAACATGTTTATGTTTTTATAGCCCGCATGCAGAGCTCTGTGGGATTACGAGGCAAGAAGCGAAGATGAAATGTCTTTTTGTAAAGGCGCATTCATCACGAATGTAGTCAAAGAAGATGGTGGATGGTAAGTCTAAAAACATTGATCTAGAGTTTTCAAGTCTTCATGTTGGCAGTCTTATCACCAGCTCTTAGCAATACTAGCAAGACAACAGGAAAGGGATCTCATGGGTTGAAGGGTAGAGGTAGCTAGAGTAAAGGCGCTGACACACGGTGCAACATTTCATGCAACATTGCGCGCAACAAAGTTTTTGGAGGTGGACACACGGTGCAACAAAATCACACAAAATTGCTGGTGATAGCGCGGCGTGGTTACCCTACATCATAACAATCAAAATGGCGTCCAACAAGAAGTCTTTATATTAGAAATAAAAGTTGTTGCGCGCAATGTTTAAGAGTAGAACTCGATTTAACTTCAGTTTTTTTGTTGCGTCCAATGTTGCATGCAACAAAATTTATCGGTGGACACATGATGCAACAACCCTGTTGCCCGCAATGTTGCATGAAATGTTGCATCGTGTGTCTGTGCCTTAAGTTTACATACTTTGTCTGATCACTTCTAATTTTCTCATTACCAAATGTCTTGTTGTATTTTAGTGTAATGGAAGGCAAAGTTGGGAGTTGATAACTGACTTGGACTGAATGGGTTATGTATAAAAGCTTTCAAATTCTCATCAATTTATCATCAACAAATCAACTGCTTATGAAAAAAGGTATTCTCAACATGAGAAGTAGAAATGTTTGTATTTACAATCTTCCATTCCTCTGTTTAAGAAGGGAATAACATGACTTTTGGCAAATTGTTTATTCATTTTTTGGCCCGGGGTAGTAATAAAAATTTTTGCCCAAGTGCAAATGGATACAATGAATGCTTTTAACAATAAAGCACACAGCTATCAATGAATTAAAATATATTACACTAGAGAAGGACTTCCTGAAAAGACAATCTGGCTATATTACCGGTTTTTTGTAAAAAAATTACCCGGTGGTGGCAATGATCTAAGGCATGACTGACCATCATATCCAGGGCAGAGGTCACATAATTACTTCCCACCTGATTTGTTATCGGCAAGTGCTTGCAGACGTTTTGAAGAGGGCAGTTTCCCATTTGGCCTTGTACATATTGATAATAATGCATATATATCAATGTAATAAAAACTGAAAATAAATGTTGATGAAAAAATTTCTCAAAAAAGAAATTCTCCAAGAAAACAGTGTGCCAATGTTGTACAGTATTTTGCAGGATTAATTCATGAACTGTCTAACACCACATTTCTTGCTGGATACGGATGTACAGACAATGAAAAGAAACAAACCTGAATAGTAATGCCTCTCTGTCTTTCCAACTCCATGAAGTCCATTGTAGCTCCAACGTTATCTTTACCCCTCACCTGCAAATGATGCCGTCTCATATTTATGTCTCTAATACAGTAAGTCTAAATTTAGATTGTTCTCTTGGATTTATTTTTCTCACGCATGCACATTTGTTTTTGTTTGCTTGCATTATTTTTACAAACTTATACTAACACCTTTTCTTTTAAAAAAAATATTAACCAAAATCAAAATTCTGATATCTTCATCAGGAAGGTCAATAAGTGCCAGAAACCAGCAACAATATCGATAAATATGAGAACATTTTTGCAGGCTAAAAATTAATTAATGGAGTTATAAATGGGAGGTCATTACAAAAACACTTTGAGAAAAGAAAATTAATACATGTAGGTAAAATAAAGGGTGCCTTCTACTTTCAAAATATCTCAGCCATCTTCAAATCTTATTGAACATAAAAATAATCAATTTCAAGTTGATGAGGGGGCAATACTCCAAAAACAATCCTTTGTGGTTTCTTTTTCACAAGCATCCTAGCCTGCGCATCAGACGCAAGGGGATTGGGGACCGGTGGAGGGAATTTGTTCGGAGACTGGGGAGAGGCAGGGAAGGGAGCTCCCTTCCATCTCTCTCCCCAGTCTTCGAACAAATTCCCTCCATCTGTCGCCAATCCCCTTGCATCTGCTACGCAGGCTACGAGCATCCTCACATAGTGCCTTCATTAACTGCACTATACAAGTCATGTAATTTTTTTTTTGTTTAATGACTGTAATAATCAACTTTATATTTTCTCTAACAAGTAAAATGTAAAGCACAGGCAAAATTAGTAATAAACTAAAGATTTCTCATATTCATTATTAGAATATCCACTATCGACCATAAGAAAGGGTAATTCAGTTGTACCTCATGCATTTGATTGATTCTTCCTGTATAATAAAGCACTCTTTCTGTCAGTGTTGTCTTTCCTGAGTCAATGTGGGCAGAAATTCCTATGTTACGAATTTTTGTGACATCAACCTGAAAGTACACTTCATTTACACAATAATACACAAAGTATGATTTTCTACAGAATTGTAGTTTTCATTCAACAGAATCAATAACTGACATTTTCCTTCAATGACTGACCAGAGGAGGGTAATAAACTATTAAGGCTTACTCTTTGTTTAAAGAGCTTCAGCACAAACTAAGTCCCTCTGACCCACGAGGCCATAGGGCCCTATTTATTGGCTGTGTCATTACAGGCATGGCATGTGGCCAAGTACAGAGGTGAGATACTGCACTATTGATTAAAATCCACACTATTTCATTATATGATCATTATGTTATAATTTTATTTGCTTGTTATTCAGTGACAAGAGTTTAGTTTTGTGATTAAAGTAACTGACTTGTGTTTATAATGTCTGAAATGGATTCATTCCTATCTATTCACATTTTTTACCTTTTCCTACTTTTTTCTGCACTTTTGATAAATATTTAGGGAAATGCACTGAATTACAAAATTTGCAATGATTACATAAAATTTTACATTCATCTGATATATTTTAAGTTTCAAAAACAAAACAATTAATCAAGCAAATGGATATGTACCTCTTTCAAGCCCGAATAATGAAAATGTCTGAAAAATATTCAGGTAATGACAGCAAAATCTGAGTGAGTCTGGGCACCGAGGTCAAGTGATGTAGTGTTATATATTTTTATCTAAGTTGGGGAAAAGAGCTTCACAACTTGCCAATGTACTAAACCAACAAGCTACTACATGCTTGAATTTCTATTTCCATTGTTTTTCTACCTATGACTGCATTGTTTCAAAAAATTGATGTGCGCAAAATTTAACACAGTAGAGTTGATTTCACTCTAGACTTTAATACTGCAGGATAAAATTTCGGCATAACTTTTATTTCGCCATTATTTTTTATATTCAAATATGGAAATTTCACTCCTTGGATCTCCTAGCTACAGAAGCTTTAAAGGGACATACTGTTTAAATATTTTGAAAAAATGGGAGTTTTTTTTTGAAAATGGGAGTTTGCTTTTTAAGAATGGGAGTTTGTTTATTAAAAATTGGAGTTTATGTTGTAAAAGTCCAAGTTTGTGTTTCAAAAATGGGAGTTTTTTTTTTTGAAATGAGAGTTTGTTTTTCAAAAAGCACACTCTTATTTTCACAACACAAACCCACATTTTCAAACAACAAATTTTCATTTTTACAAGTACACGAACTCCAATTTTCAGAGCACAATCTCCCCTTTTCGAAAAACAAACTCCCATTTTAACAAAACAAACTCCATTTTTGAGAAAAATACTTTCATTTTCATAAACATTGATGTCCCTTTGAAGCTTCTGTATGAAACTGCTACTGTAATCATATTCTAGATTACAATTAGTATTCCATTTAAATATACAGTTGATGGTTACCAGTGCATAAGAAAGAAATTTTATGCACTTATCAATGTCTTCCCTGAGGTAAGGGCAGGCTACCTGGAGGAATTTTGACATTTTGAAAGATTTAAGATTGTTGGTCAAAATTCCCACCCTGAAACAATCCCAAATGTCAAAATCCCACCATGGAACAGTTGATGAATATAAATATTAATCCCTCATCTTTTCTCTCGATCAGAATTGCCAATTTCATTAATAAAACTGAAGTTAAAATATTAATTTTTGCTTTCAAATTTGCTTAGTTTGGCTCTCATTGAAAATTCCACATGATGTGGCACATATTTTGCTCCCCCGGTTATTGTTATAAACAGTTGGTCATTCTTTACTCTTTAACTTTTTAATAGTGTTTGACCACTGAATTGGTGTTACAATTTTAGCAATTCCAACAAATTTTCCACTTCATTTCATGCTCAAGCATCATTCGAGCATATAATTTTTCCAGAGCTCTGATCACTGTTTCTTCAAAGAAATAAACATCAACATTTCGTCTTGCTTTTGACAAATCAAAACCAAAAAAATACCCAGTATCTTTTAATCTAAAACAATACTCATTTTTGATAAAGGAGGGGATGTTGGACCAAAGTGGTCCAGACTCTGGTTCCTAGGCTTTTCCCAACTTTTTCAAAACCCAAGATGGCGGAATATCAAATCTCCCAAGTCCCGAGACTGGAAGATTGTATGAACACTTCTAGAAGCCCGCCCTCCATCTCAGAGATAAAGACACTCATAGGTGCATTACCACGAAAGATCAGTGTCTTGGTTCTCTTGCTACACGAGTAAAGGATGAGAACACATTTCTAAAAAATATGATCTATCATTTTTGGTCCACATAGTCACGGGGAACCCAATCTGCTACGATATCGGTTCACACATTACCTCAGTCTGAGTTGCTGCTGAGTACGCTCGGCAAGTACTAATAGCTGGCACCTGTTAAACGGAAATAATTCACAGGTTAGAATAATTTCCTAAGCTTTCAAAACACAGACATCAAGTTTTGAGGAAAAAACGCAACTTACATGGCGAAAACAGAAAATCATTCCACGCCGTAGCGCAGTGAAATTCAACAAATTCATCTCTAGGTGTGGAAATTATCACTTAATCATTTTTCCTTAAAAGTTTATAAAATTTTTCATTAAGTTTTACTTGCATTTCACACGTGCAAAGCTGTCGAAAATTATTACGTAAATTTAACCGGGTAACCGGGTGTTGTAAACATTTAGTCAGCGGTCCTAATTCTTTTTGGTACTTGGTATATCACCTTGCATAGCGACAGGCAAGTCAACCTCGTACCCAGGCTTATTTCATTGATAGTCTTCCAAGCCAGGAAATAAATCCGCAGCAGGGAGTATATGTCTGTTATTGCGGGCGACCAAGGGTGCACGCAATACTAATCCGTTGAACGCATGCGCTGTATGTATTTAAAAAGAGAGACTTTTTTTCGCCTTCCAACTGGTATGAATAGAATGCGTTGACAACCTCGTCTGACCATTTGTTAAGAGCTTGTTAGACAGGTCGTGATATCTGATTTTGACACGGCCACTCTGCAGTTGCTCATCTCATGATTGTACACACGTGGAGTTATTTCTTAAAACAATATTTCTTTTAAAATATGAACCAGTGAGCAGCGCACGGCCTTAGATTTTATAAGTTATTTTATTTTCCCAACGCCTTTCGGTTGCATACAGAATACAATTAACTTCCGGTTTTGTTATTTAGCGGTCGATAACATATTGTTGCCCGCTGAGCATTTGGTTGTAGGGAAACAGCAAAACTTGTTCACGTGCACGTGATGTCCTCTCGTCCAATAAGGGTACGAGAAAAATGGACTTTGATCGTTGGTAAATAACATAACGGTTTATATTCAGCAGCAGGAGTGCAAAACAGGAAGTGGCAAAACTACTGAAATACGCTGTGTGAAAAGTCGTTTGGTGTTAAAATAGATCTTAATGTTATCAGTGAATATTAAAATCAATTATTTTTTGGGCTTGCGGTTAGCACTAAAATATTGTTTTAAAAAATAAAGATTTTAAACAGAGAGTGTTGCATGACTTCCTCCAATAATAATACTTTCTCAGTTTCCCGCCTGCACTTTCTAAGCTCTGCTTACCCCTAGTTATAACAGGCGCGGATTTATGGGAGAAGACGGCCGGGCCGCGCTCCACCCTCCCCTCCCCCTTCACATTTTGTGGGCTATATATCAGCAAAAGTAGAAATGTAGTTTTTATAGTGAATTATTAAAAAAAAGCGATAATCAGCCCTTTCAATAAATTAATAAGTAGAAGACCATGAGTGGAGAAGTAGCCAGCCAGCGCTGATGGCGTGAAGTAGAATTCGGAAGATTCCCCACATAAAAACATTTCGAAGGGCATGAAAGTAGCTGACCACAGTTCAAGATTTTTTTCCAAGCAGCCGACAGCTTTCGTCAGCTGTCCGCGCTATTGAAAAGGCTGGTGCAGTCAGTCCCAGTTGCTTTGTTAGATTGTCTCAACGATTAACTCAAACCCATACATACTTCTCATTAAACAAATTTGAAAGAATTTTACTCTTATAGTTAAAAATTGGACTAAACGTAAAAACTGTTATGAAACAAATGTTTTCAGTCAACTTGACCATCGTCAGGTTTAAAAAAGTGGGAATAAAGGATTGCATTTGATACATACTCCAGCAAAAGCTATTGCGTTATTCCTCTTGGGAAGAAAGACAGTTCAGAAGATTTGATTTGTTGCTAAACTTGGTTTTACAATTTTACAATTGCAATATTCAAATTGCTTCTTTGAATTTTCATAGTTTCCATTGTTTGTCTATGTTTAAAACCTTGCATTCAAAACGGTGTTTATTTTTTTGGGCAATGTGATGGGCTAGCTTAGATTTGTGATTTGGATTTTCATATTCTGACTGTCTTGGTTCAAAAATTCTGAAAGTTTCTCTAAGGCAGTCTGCTTCACAGCTAAGGCGCATGCCAGGATACACAACATTTGCGACATCCTTATCATGCCTCTCACTGAAAGACATGCAATCACATGCGCACGTCTTGACACACACTTCAAGTTTCTGAAGCATGTAATTGATCACATGCCTGGACTGCTTATGATCACACTATTGTTAATAGTAAACATAGATGCTTATAATTTAAAGATTGCACACCATTACACACCTGACTTGGTGTAAGCCAGGTGCCCAATTTACTGCACTCCTACTCTTATTTTCAGTGAGAGGCCTGCTTTACTTTGTCCTTTAAATTGAATTTTGAATTTGAAGCAATCAATCTTGCATAAAAGATGACAATTCCCAGAGGAAGTTTTTGGAATCCATTTTGTTCTGTCAGTGCACTCTTTTTTTTTTTATAAGAATATACATTATAAGAATATTGAGGCTGAAATTGACTAATTTTAAGCCGATGTTTTAAGAATAATGCGGAGATGCAGATTTTGTTAAAAATATAATTTTGCATGTTTAAAAACAACATTACTGATTAGTACTGATTACAAGTATTGTAATTGCACTCTAATACCAAATCGTAAAGCCATATACAAATCTGTTACCTTTGAAACTCATTGATACCACAGTCATTTTAAAAACAGAAATTCGATGTCACCAATATTATGGAAACTATGAATATATGTAAGAATATTTTCAGCCTAAAATCGATCAAAAAATAAGAATATCCAGCCTTGGTCCAAAAAACAACATTCTAATTATAAGAACGAGAGTGTGATATGGCAATCTAACTAAATTTTACTTTTGATCTTCAGTCGTTTGCTTCATTTGATTAATTCTTATTTTCTCATTACCAAATATCATATTTTGTATGCATCATGTAAGAAGAAGTTGCATGTTGATAACTGACC
>JAPEIX020051181.1:0-11466 GCA_026122405.2 Zoanthus sansibaricus | reverse complement strand
AACATTTATATTGCGCATTTTTCATATGGATATGATCAAATGCGCATCACAAATGAATACAGTTTTCAACAGTTGAGTGTCTTAGATAGTCCGCAACAGCGGCTCACATATATTAATAACCGTAAATGCCCTCAGTGCGAGTGTTGAAGACAGACCATAACACCGGGATCACTACCCTGCTCTTTTGGACAAATGTGTTTGGTCTTTTAAGTCCTTGAGAGAGTGTCGAGAGACTGGACCTACGGTTTAACGTCCTTATCCGAGAGGACGAGAAAGTCTAACCGCTTGCAGATGTTAGAGCAAAGGCAGCACTTTTTCCTCAATATTTTAAGACCCTGAGTGTTGGTCCGGCCGGGAATCGAACCCGAGCCTCCCGCACGATAGACTGGCACCTTTGACCTTACCAATTAGGCTAACCATGCGGCGGTACTGACAGGTCCCCCTGAAGAGATTACATGCTTCCCATTTTCCCTGACAAGGCACCAGTTGTACTTACTGACAGGTCCCCGTGAAAGGATTACATGCCCCCCACTGTGTGCAGTTGCACTGCTTCCTGCAGTTAGAGCCTGATGAACCATGGGAACATACTTTGTCACAGTGGGCTCCAGTAAAACCGGAAGTACAGTTGCAGAAGCCATCGACAAAAGAGCACGTGGCGTTATTTTTACACTTGCAGTCTTCCGCACATTGTGACCCATACTTCTTTGCAGGGCATTCGCTTTCACACCTGAGAAAGAGAGGTGATGTAATAGAGGCCGAATTTAGTTCGTTTTTAAATTATAAATTTTCTTCCTTTCATACCTAAAAGAAGAAATGGAGAAAATCTACGGTTAAAGATCAAAATACATTTTACATTTATTAACATATGTTTAAGATGTAAACAATGAAAGCGGCTCACTTGCTGTGGAAAAATAATTTAACTTAAAATCGATAAACGTTTGCGATGCTGTCGTCATTTTTTCATCTAACTTAGTTTCTTTATTTCGTGCATTAAACGGAGCTTGGTAAGCTTTTTTTACTTTCTTGGTATGCTATTGAGAACACTTGAACTGCTATTTAAATAATCTTCTTAAATTTTCAACCTCGAATATTGCGTTTCTAGCGTTCTGATTGGCTCACTCAATCTCGGTTATCAGCTTATACACCGATTGACCATATTTGGAAACTAACTGTGTAAAGTGTTGCCAAGGTAAAAAATATCAGAATAAAATTTTGTTGTCATTTTCAAGTATCGAAGGGTTCGAAAAGCTCATGAAATCCAATAAAACAATTATTCCATTCGCGCTTGTTGGATATGAGATGATTATAGCCAACTCGGGGCGTAACATCTCATACCCAACAAGCGCGAATGGAATAATTACTAATTATCACTTTAACGTCGTATGCCGCCTGGTTAGCCTAGTTGGTAAGGCGCCAGACTATCATGCGGGGGGCCTGGGTTCGATTCCCAGCTGAATTAACACTCGAGGTTTCAAAAGAATTGAAGAGAAGGTCCTGCCTTTGCTCTAACATCTGTAAATGGTTAAGCCGCTCGGATAAATAGGCTCTCGACGACAACTGTGTTTACTTGTGTGTCTGTCGTAAAAAAGTTCTCCATCCATCTTAGGGCGGGAAAGATTATTGTCGCCAATTAGTTTTGGTTCGCTAGAAATGATTTGACACCTAAATTAAGTCATTATTTGTTTTATTAAACTCCAAATAAAAGTAATATTTACAGGAATTTCTTGATATTGGAAAGTTATAATGGTAAATTATCTTGCTTTGTGAAGCTTGTTGTATGGTTACGTTCATCGCTTGAGAACATCGCATACTTTTAAGATGCTGGAGTTAGAAAAATTCAAAAATGCTGTCATCAGGATAACTATGATGCTCTGTGAAATAAGAGTGTGGATTCTGTTATGACGCTGATTGTGGGTCTAAAGTTTCACCTACGCAATACCTTGTCTGAGAAACGTATAAATATCAAAATTTGCGGATGATAAAGAAAAATCAACAATCTCTCCTGCCCTCGGAAGATCGAATCGTACCCAAGGCTGACACCCTACCGACTAGGCTGACTTGGCTGCCTCAAGGAAAGCATTGTGTAAAAAGTTATCTTTTGTTCATTGTTGAAAGCAATAGCTGCGTGAGATACAATTCATACCAAACAAAATGAAATTAAGGTATGCTCACCTGTCACCATAGTAACCAGGAGCACACTCGCACTTGCCATTGATATGGTTACATGTCGCATCGTTATCGCAATTTGTGCATACATGTCTGCATTTGTATCCGTACTTCCCTTGTGGGCACTTGATATTGCATATGTCCCCCTGATAGAGTTGACCCATTAGTAATGATGATGATGATGATGGTGGGGATTTGGTATGGTGATAATAACTATAATGGTAATGATAATGATGGTAATGATGATAATATTAATGATTATAATGGTAATGATTACGATTATGATGATAATGATGATGATGATGATAGTGATGATAATGATTATAATGGTAATGATTACAATGATGATAATGATGATGATGATGATGGGGCTGGTAATGATGATAATGATGGTGACGATATTGGCGATGATAATGACGATAATGATAATGATGATAATGAGGGTAGTTATGGTTGTAGTTATGGTAATGGTAATGGTGATAATGGTGTTGATGATGATAATGGGGGTAGTTATGGTTGTACTTATGGTGATGGTAATGGTGATAATGGTGTTGATGATGGTGATGATGAGGATAGTGATCGTCATTTCTAGGAATACATGTTATTATGATAGTGATGTTGACGATGACGAATGACGATACTAATAATGTATTCTTTTACATAGCTTCTAACAACTAATTGCCCTAAGCGTTAACAATATAAAGAGCTGGTTAAAATTTTAACTTTGAAATTAGCTCAATTTCTGCTGTTTTGTCAAACCTTTTTTTATAAACAAGAAAATATGTCCAAATTCAAGAAAGTAGATCCATAGCTTATTATTTATAAGAACCAGTAACTTTTAGCTAAAAATAGCTGTACTTAACCTTTGGTGATTTTAGCCTCAACTTGTTCTTATTTCCTGATATTTTCAAACAACACTATATTTGTCGTAATGGAGTAGTTATAGCATACATAATATTGTTGCAAAACTGAACAGATTCCAAACAAAATGTTTTATCATACATATTTTGTTACCATTTTCGGCTGAAAGCGGCCTCCATTGGTGTTCTTATAAAGTTAGCTTTTATAGAAAAAAGCGTGTATGATATAAAGTGATCTCAAATTTACTTGAAAACAGTACCTTCCAACCTGCGGTACAGTTACAAGTCCCGTTGACATGATCACAGATAGCGTCATTCTGACAGGCGCACTTGTTTATACAGTCCTTACCAAACCATCCTAGTGAACACGGGGATTCGCAACTTAAATGAAAAGTAAGTCGCCGCATATCAGCGACAAATATCAAAATATCAAAAAGTTGTGCAATTTCAATCTTTTTTCATGTTTTAGAATAAAGGGAAGCAAAATCTAAACAAAACATTTCGGCGACAGGATGTCACCATTATCAAATAAAAATTGTAGTAAGTTTAGTAACGTTTAGTAAAGAGTGAAAACTAAAGTTTTATTAAAATAAATTAGAAAAAGATAAACAAAACTGAACCGAATTTACATAAACAGACTCCATTCCAGCAAAACATTTTTTATAAAATGTCGTTTTCCTTTATGTAATTACTAAACTTACAAAATTTACGTTTGATAATAGAGACGTAATATAATAGAGTGAATAACTTTGCTATTAGCTCCGAGCTTCATTCATATTATTACAAACAATGTTAGTATCTATCTAGAAAACGTTACCAGTTTGTTTTCATTCTAAACATTTCAACTAGCACATATTTTTTTAATAGGATGTCCTAAAAAACGAGAATTACATAAGAAATTATAGTTACTGTAATGATAAATGTTAATAAGAGTCAGTTGCATAGTAACGTTTTGAATTGTATTCTTTTGAATTGCATTGTATGTTCATGTATTTTTTGTATTGAATTATATTTATTAAATTATATTGTGTTGCATTGTACTGTATTGTTTTGTATCGCATGGGATTGTATCGTATTAAAAAGCATTGTATTGTGCTATATTGTGCTGCATTGTATTGTACTGTATTGTCTCGTACTTCATTGTATAGTATTGTACTGAATTGTCTTGTATTACACTGCATTGCATTAATTGTTTCGCATTGTATTGCATTGTTTTGACTGTACTGTACTGTATTGTACTGTCTTGTCTTGTATTACATTGCATTGTATTGCACTGTATTGTCTTGTATTACATCGCACTGCATTGCATTGTCTTGTCTTGTATTGCATTGCATTGTCTTATCTTGTATCGCATTGCGTTGTATTGTCTTGTCTTGTATTGTTTTGAATTATTTTGTTTTGTCTTGTATTGTATTGTAAAATATTTTATTTTGTTGTATTCCATTGTATGGTGTAGCAGACACTATTCTGTAGTTACTAATTTATGCAATGATAAGTGATGAAAAAAGATCTCTTGTTCTTGTTGTGGAGAAGAGTTATGGATCTAGCGAGAAGTGTTACGTTGACGGAATAAAGAAGAGCTACATTTCAAAAGAATTGTTTTGTGTCCTGGCGAGCCCCTAAAATAGACAAGGACAAAGATTTCTGTTCGAATTTTGCTTAGGCACGATCTCATGAATCATCACTCACTTTTTGCCATGAAAGCCTGGGGCACATGTACAGTTTCCGTCTATGACGTCACACTTTGCACCATTCAAACACGTGCATTTTTGTCTGCAACCATCTCCATAGTAACCCGCAGCACACGGTTTCTCGCACAAGCTACCGCTCCAGCCTGGATTGCAGGCGCAAGCCCCATTTCGCGGGTCGCACTTGGCTTCATTAAGACATTGACAGTTGTGGCGGCAATGTTGACCGTACTTCCCAGGTGGACACTCTGTTGAAACGAACTTCTATCAGTTAAGTAATTAAATAGATTCTCCGCGCCTTTGTAGCCTGATGAAAATCGAGGCAAACATTTGGGAGAATTCGAAAGCAGGTCAGTGAAAACACCAGTGGAGAGTTCTCTCAAACTTTGACAACGTTTTCACCAGACTATGAAGCTAAAGGTAGGAACAAACTTAACTGTTTTGATTATTTTATAAAATTACTATTTTTTGACTTGACAAAGAGAAAGACGATATCCAAAGTGCATATGTATCAGTTTTGTTTCTTTCATGAAACTGTAAATTCTCACAACTTGGAGAGAGCCAATCATTTTGCTCTCGTCATTGTTGTGCTTCATAGCACTATGAAAACGCATGTACTACCTAAATCATTTTACAAAACCATTTAGGTTAGACAAGTTGAGCGAGGCTGAATAATTTATGGTCACTGTCTGCTGCTCTTACAATACTTTAGGCGACGAAAAGTCCTGACCTCGAGTTGTCCTAGCTACGCAGTCTTCTTCCTATGTGCTTAGCTAGTTTTGGATATATTAAAATATTTGTGTTTCGCAGTTTAGCAGATAATTGTTTCCTTAACAATTGTTAGTTGGCATTTGAGTGTTAGAATGGTGTAAATATATATTTATTGTCATGCATAAAATTTGTTATCAATTTTAATATACGCCACAAATTGGGAAAAAGCAGTAATCTTTTTCTGAGCGATAAACACTCACATTTAAATTCCCAAAGAGTGTGATTGTGTACGATTCCCGCCAACCATCTGAACGTCTTTCAAAATCTCTCGATTCTCGACTCGACAAATTTGCAAAACGTTTCACCATGAAAAGTGCCTTTTATGTTGGCAAAGCAGTCAAAATTTCAAAAGATCAAGGAGTTGTTGATTAGTTTTCAAACGTTAT
This sequence comes from Zoanthus sansibaricus, assembly GCA_026122405.2. Classification (NCBI taxonomy): domain Eukaryota; kingdom Metazoa; phylum Cnidaria; class Anthozoa; order Zoantharia; family Zoanthidae; genus Zoanthus; species Zoanthus sansibaricus. The sequence continues at coordinate 5,595 of JAPEIX020051181.1, read as the reverse complement.
TAAGGCAGTTAGCGAGCAGGTAAAACACACGAAATTTATCAAATCTAAATGGAAATGTTTAATCATCTCTGTAAAAAAAACCACAAAGCTGACTTCTTGTTAGTCCTCTTAGGCCTTTCTTACGGCAATTTTTATGAAATAATTCAACTTAGAGTTAAACAAACAACAAAACCAAGGTGGGAGCATTTACTCGTAGAAGGACAAAGCACCAACAGCACTATGGCCATTGCCAGCTGGTTGCTTAAAAAAAACTGTTTTTTTTTTTAAATTTCTAAATCAAAACTATCAGCAGTCATTAAGGTCTCCAGCTCAAAAATTTTCATTCCTTATTTTCACTTATCTTTGGTGTAGTTTTTATATCCGAGACCATGACTGCGGCATAGGGTAAACATTTTATGTTAATCCCAGGATAATTAAAGCTCCGCGCTAAGCATTTTAGGTGTCTTTGATATATTTTAAGTTTAGAAATTTTACTGCACAGTAAAAAAAACCTCTCCCATCGTTTTGGCTATTTTATAAAGGCCAAACTAGGAGATTATCAAGTTATTGTGTCGAACCAAGAATGACTGCTAGGGCAAAGTTTATGTTTATATCATGAGGCTTGAGAGCTTGTCTCTGTTAACAAGTCTTTAAGAACGTAACAAATGACTTCGCTCTCCTAAGAGTCCTAGTACCCCAGTACCCCGGTGGGTAGAGCTTGCTCACCCGGCGTTCGGACGTGTGTCGCTTTAAACCCCATCAGGGGCTCAGAACAGTTTTTTTTTCTGAGTATTATACCCGACTTTAAAAATTAGAAGACAAAGATTTTATTTATTTATTAATAAAAGATAATGAAGCTAATATTCTTAATCTTTTTTCCCTTCGTCCATATTGCACTCGGCTTTGCTTCGTGCAGTATGAAAATCTGTTGTTCATTGTGTGTCTGATGCGAGTGTCTATTTGTAAACAAAACACTCACACCAGTCTCTAACCCTTACGCGGGCTAGGCCAATTATAAATAACAAAGCAAAGCTGTAAGCCTCTCGGGGAAAAACAAAGTTAGAACGATTTGAACGGAAATTTTAAAACTAGGAAGAAGATAGACCCCCATTTGCTGTGTATTAAAGTGTTACCTCTGTCACACACCGCGCCGTAGTATCCATGGTTACAGGAGCAGAAGTTCGGCTTACTGCACGTTCCGTTCACGCATGTTTGCGAGCAGATAGCTAAAAAAAAGATAAGAATATTAAGCCCGATATCTGCAGAACACCTTTGAACGGCGAAATATAGAAGCTGAAGCCGGACAAGTGCTTCAAATGTACATTGCAGTAACATTTTTGGATAAATTATCCTATAATGAAAAAGTGTATTTACGTGAAGAGGGAGGGAGGGGAGGGAAGAGATGAGTGGAACAGGAAGGGAAGAGATAAGGGGAAGGGATGGTAAGAGATGAATTGAAAGGATGGAACCTTTAATCCCATCTCTTCGCTGCCACGATTTTTATATAAACATTAAATGGTTAAGTAGACTTCATTTCCTAAAACATTCCGGTAACAAAGAATTTAACTCTTGCAAACAGAACCGCTTATGAGCCTCATGTGTTTACAATTATTCAGCATTTGCTCCCTTTTTAGAGCAAAAAATAGAATGCCAACAATATTGTCCTGGTAGAAGGTGCTATGGTATCGACATACACCATAGTGTTACGGCACTGCAAAGATATTTGGATGTTACACAGAATAGATGAGCTCGCTTTTGCATTTCTTGAACAGATGACATTCGTTACTAACTTGTTCACTCAAAATGTCATTTCATCTTTGCAATTAGCTAGAGCATGTAAAAATTAACGGCGATCTACCGTTTTAATTTATAAAGTGTTTAATATTATGAACAATTTCGTTATGGAATATATGCTTGCTTTTCTAACGAAGCTTTTGTTTTCCATTAGCTCTAATAGTAACCGCCGCTTGGTTAGCCTGGCTGGTAAGGTGCCAGTCTATTGTGCGGGAGATTCGGGTTCGATTCCCCGCCGGACCAACACTCAGGGTCTTAAAATAATTGAGGAGAAAGTGCTGCTTTTGTTCTAATATCTGCAACGGTTAGACTTTTATGTCTTCTCGGATAGGGACATTAAACCGTAGGCCCTCGGAGACTCATGTGTGCTTATGTGTGTGTCTGTCATGTGAAATGTCTCCGTCCACCTTAGTGTGGTAAAGATGGTGTCCCCAAATAGTAGGCGTTTGGCCAGCTAAATAAATTGACACCTAAATAAAGTCATTATGGCAATATAAAATAATAATAATAATAATAATAATAATAATAATAATTACTATTATAATTTTAGTCCCTTTCTTTAAACATAACTGTAGTTTCTGTCTGTATAGTCGCAAAAATTTTACTGCAATTTAACTAATTTAGTTAAAAAAGACCAATAGTTTAACGACAAAAAGAGACACGTCTATTAGCTCTAAAACGATAAACGTTGATTGGCTATAGTAATCTAACAGACGAGCGAGTTGAAAGAGACCGAATCAAAATATGTTCAACTTTGAGGAATTTTTTTTTTTTTTCAAAGTCGGAATCTTTGTACAACCATAACCCCAAATTGGTATCTAATGCTCGGCTCATGCAACAAAATTTAAGGTGATCAGAGGAATGAGAGAGAAAGCTAAGATATCACATATAAATGTTACTCACCCAGGGGGCACTCGTGGCCTTTCTGTTGCCAACCTGGACAGCACTTGTAAGCTGTTCTGTAGCTTTGTCTATAAGCCGTACGATACTTCCTTCCATACAGCGTTCTGATAAAGATAAACTTGATTCTTAAAATAGGATGGATTTTACAATTACTTTTCAAAGTTTTTTGTGTTTCAGTTTCTTCACATTTAAATACTTTCTAAATATTCGCGGTTATTTAACACATTAAATCCTCGCAGCAGTGTTTTTTAGCATTAGATTTTTCAACTGATAAAGCAGAGCTCTAACCAAACTTTGTGTTTCATGGGGCCGGCGCTTAACTCCGGTTTATGTAATATTAAGAAGAAGAGAGTCTTTGACTCCCCCTGGACGGGACGCTAATCATCACAAGTTAGCTCTTTCCTAGCAGACACTGGTACTCCATTTACGACATTTACCGACCTCGCAAGGATTGAAAGCTGAGTCAGCTTTGGTGAAAAAAAAGTCAATCAAATCATTATCGAACCCGGAACCTTATGGATAAAAGGCTGAGATCTAGTGTCCGGACGGTGGTGTGGAAGGCCTCTTTCCAAACTTTTTCCAGGAATATTCCAGCACAGCATAACACAGCTGGCAAACAACCTCAGTTTCCCGAAGGACATAAGATGTAGTAAAAGCACAATACTTGTGGGACGTGGCTATAAATATCAACGTCAAGTATAAATAGACATAGTGATGAGGTATAGAAAGGCCATAACTGCTGTCTATGGATGCTAACGTTCAGATTCAGGTTTTATGGTTTCCAGATTTAAGTGGTAAAGCACTCCAGCAACGTGGCCATTGCGCCCATTACGTTCTAATTCGGTCCCGTTCAACCGAATATAAAGAATTTATCATGAAATACGTACCACTTATTAGGGTTGTGTCCACTCAGGACGCATGCACTCTTTATTTGTTCCATTTTCTATTAGTTCATGAACATACACAATGACAGTAATCCATTGATCAGTACAAGATCTGTTTATAATTGTGTTTTACTTATATGCATATTACATATAGCGTGCAATACACAATTTCCTCAAACATCGCTGCTATTGCTACTTTTGTTAATGTAAGAATAAAACTTTTTTTTTTTGCTAACATTGGGTATTTAATTTCGTGCTGTGCGAACTGAAGGACGCGAATGAATATCTAATCACAACCTGTATTAATATACCCGCATCCTTTCAATCAACCGTGACTGTTGGTTCCTAGATACAGGAACTACTTCCAAATAAGGTGGATACTCAACCCATGATAAATATATTTATCGTGGCTTTAAGTTAGCTACTAGCATCTTTATGCTATCTATACTTGTCATTGATCTTTACAAGGATATCCCACAAGCATTGTCCTTTTACTACATCTTATATCCTTTAATTATCCACTGACCTGTAAACAGTGCAGCGACTCCAGTTCCATACGCCACATCCTGTAGTGGATCGTTTCTTCCAACTTATCTGATATGATTGCCTATATTGCTGCTTAAAGCTGCAAAAACCAACAAACAAAACTGAGTGCAGGATGAAAATCCGCTTCATGTAAGATAATCCGGAAATTCAGAATTCAACTGAAATTCTTTAACTACGTGTAGAATCCGGAATACCAGAAAAGATTGGATTGTAGAATCCGGAATCCCAGAAAGCAGATTATATGGAATCTATAATCCATTGAGGTGGAATATTGAATAGCTGGAATAGAACTATCAGTTTCGAAAATATTTATAGCCGAAAAACATGTTCTAGCAGGTTTCTAAACATCGAGAATCCTTATTTTTTTCCCTGGCTGATGCAATTTTAAAATGACTATTATGCTAAAAATGATAAGATGATGTGTAAGAGAGGGTTTTCATTAGTAGCCGGGACCTGGGTATACCAGTACTCGTTAACTTTGATCAACATACCCGTGTATTTAAGGTGAAAGATGCTAAAGTATGTAGCTTTAGACCTACAGGCAAACAAGCATGTGCCCACCTACTTTAGTTAAGGTGCCCTTGTACTTTAAAAGTTAATGAAAACCCTGGTAAGATGAGCCTCTCTCCCCCCTCCCCACTTACATAAAAGCTCAAAGATAAGAATAATTGTAGTTACAGAAGAAGAGTTCTGTTTATAAGAATAAATGAAGTATTATATGAAGGAGTTCTGTATAAATAATCTGTAACTTATGATAAGCACTGCTCCAGTCATAAGAACGAGTGTAGGGTGGCATTTGATCGAATAAACGCGTCGATGCAACACATATCGAATAAAGGAGTCGTCATAGTAGAATCATTTTTTTAGAAAAAAATATTAACTGATTTCAAAGCAGTTAGTTTGTTGGCTAATGAAAGAGAAACTTCATTACGGCTTTTAAAATTTTTAAAAATGCGCTGAACCTGTATTACAGATGTCACGTGTTCGAATCCTGTCTACAAGGCCTATGTCTTATAGGTTCTTTTCGAGAATACCCCAGGCGTCACTGCTTTTTTTGTTTTGTTGTTTTAAAAGAATTGCAGGTATGACGCGCTGATAGCACTTAACAGCTAACATCTTGTCAGAAAAAACTTGCTTGTTATTTTTAAATATCACTTACTATTTTTGCACTAAGTTACCATTTTATTCTTTTTTCTTAAAATTTCAAATATTTGTATTCCGAAGAAGTTCTGAACAACTGAAACTTCAAATTTCCGAAAAACATTTTTTTTTGAAACTTTTCGGGACCGAGTTCGATGATGTCTACGTAGCTTTAATATACTATAAAATATCAACAACCTATCTGATAGAGATAAAAAATATCATTATAATCAACTTAAATTATACTGAAAAAACCAATAACTTTATCAATGAAATCTACTAGTATACTAATGCAAATGCCGCAATCTGATTGGCTGAGCTACTCGTATACTATCAGCCATTAGAGTGC
>JAPEIX020051102.1:0-11467 GCA_026122405.2 Zoanthus sansibaricus | reverse complement strand
TTCTTTTATCGATCGATTGTTTGCAAACGTTTTTATGATTATTTCTCTCCCGTCTTGGTTCATTCTCCAAGCATGGTTCCTTTTGTATTTTCAGTTAAATGTCAACAGCCATTCCGCAAGCTGACAAATTTGCTGATGTTAAAGTGCAAAAAATAAACTGGATAACCACTTAATCACAATAAATCTACTACAGAAATTTTTCGTCGATGTATAAGTTTTAAAAGTAGATGCAGGTTGGACATTAAGGGGCAGAAGCAATCTGTTGACTGTGAGGGGTACCCACCGGCCAATTTAACAAAGTGCACCCAGCAAGACTGCAGGAGCAACAAAGCAGAGCCCGGAAAGAACAAAGGAAAACACTGCACTTTTGATATTCAGCACTTAAATTGTTAATACATCTTGTCAATCTTTTGGTACTTGATTCATTCGATAAAAATATCAGGGATCTCAAGGTTGAATATCCTATGATCATGATTAACATGAGTAACACACAAGCTCTAAGAAGCTCTAATGAAGAGATGGCTCTTAAAATGTACGTTTCTACTAGTGTGCAACATGAAGTTTATCAAGTTGTTTAAAAAGAAAAAAATAGCATAACTAACCCTTTGTTTAGGTTTTCGGCTGTTTAAAGATATTTCAACCCAAGAGTCGTTTCAACAGCACCCATTCATAATCATAAATACTAGAAAGGTACCAAACCCTCTACCATGTTGTTACGACAAATTTTAACACCCTAAAGCTGTCTGATTTCTTGGTGGCCCTTCTTTAAAAACAAAATTAAAGGTTTATGTCTGGCATAAGTTCTAATAATAATACAGCAATAGCACAAATCCGTTATGTAATGCTATACCTCTGATGAGCTGCCTTGTCTTCGTGTTGCAAATGCTTCACTGTCAAAGGGTAAAATTACATAAAGTTAGGCTTATTGGATAAATAACACTGTATCCACTCACTGGAGAGGCGTGTCAGATTGATAGGTAGAGAACCAGAATTATTTTGTCAAACTTTTAAAAAAGAGCAAAAGTAAATATCAGATTTAGAAGATGAAAAAAATTGTTACTCAAAAGTGTCAGCAAGAGAAAGCAATTGGGATTTCGTTATTTTATAGAAAATTAACTATTTAAGTATTTCTTAAGTAGATACACCGCATAATTTTTATGATCATTGTGTCAGTCGAAGATATTTGGACGAGTGTGTTTCATTTAGCTCAATTAGCCTATGCTCTTTCAAAGTGGCTGTGCTCTCAGTAACATGCAAAACTTCACTTTCTCGTTTTTCTTTACGTAAACATTGAATGTAAATATCAGAGGGCACAAATAAAGGTGTTGCTGTTGTTGTTGACAACGCGAAAAGAATTGTTTTAATTATGCAAAAAGATGGGCAGTTCAACAAACTTTTTCCACTAAACTATAAAGAAGTGAAATATCAATTTCATAAAATCTAAACATGACAAATGGAGTAAATTTGTCCTTGATAGCTGCCACGAACCTTAACCCTCTCGGTTTTTGCCCAGACTTCTCAATTTCTTTGAGTGCTTTCTTGTAAAGGTTGATAAACTGACATACAGCACTAAAAATCTCATCTGAGGCAGCAGTGGACGATTCTCCAAACTTGATCTGAAAGATCAATAAACCCTCATTTTTATTATTATCAAACATACTGTAAGGCCAAACTACATAGGGCGTTAGAACAGGTTCACCACCAGGACTCACTCGCGGAGAAACTCCACGATGACGTCAATTATAATATTAGGTGGCCGATCCTACACTTTGCCAGCCCATTGAGATATGGAGTATAAAGTAAGAGAATTGAACTGAAATCGCTATAAATGCAAATGAATTGTAACCTGCACACTACAGCCATATATTACGATCTACCAGATTATTTTCCAACGCCAAAATGTTAACAATTAGCATTAGGTTTTATCAACAAGATGAACTAAAGACCACGTTTGGACTTGTTTTGTCTGGAGTACTTACTGAAAACTATCACAAGTGGTTTGTGGTTTAATAAACACTTGTCTAAAACGAGCTATACATTATCAAAAAATAATTCTAGTGTACGCACCATCATTCTGCCGTACTCTTTCTTCATCATTCGACACTTTTCACATAAACTTTCAACCTTTGTTTCATATTCTGCTACAAATTGCTGATAAGGAGTTAAGTTTCAGTCTAAACCATCTTGAGCATAAGTATTTAAGAAGGTGCCATCGTTTGCCTCTGCTGTCTGAGGTTTAAGCATTAACAGCCTAACATTGGTTCACTCTCATGAAATAAAGAACAGTAAATGTCGTAAATGGAATGCCTCGTTGATGATTCTACAGAAACTGTGTTACAAATTAATATATTTTAGAGCGTCGAGAGAAGACTTTTCAAACTGACGGAAGAAGGACTACAGTTCAAAAGGTCAGTTCGAAAATTCGTATCACTACATTGTAAAACTTATAAATCAATTTGTAGAACTAAAGAACAGGTCAAGTACAGTGTAATTAAAAACATAGGAAGAAGTTGGGTAAAATATCCGTACAAAGAACATCTAACAGTGGCTAGCTAAGTTTGAACTTCCATACTTACGAAGAAGTGTCTTGCTCAAGAACAAAAGACAGTGGTCTAGCCAAGATTCAAACTTACAACTTTAGGAAAAGGGTAAAGTGTATTGAGCAAAAGCACAACATAGCAATACGGTCGGGCCACAATAAAACTGTCAACAGATTTTCAAAGTAAGCAAAAATGTATCAGCAAATAAGTTCGTTAATGTGTAACTGTTCTTATGAATTTAACAAGTGGAACGAGCTAAATATTTTAGCGTTAACCCTTCAATAGAGCATTTTTCTTAAGAAATGATGCACCTCGCCAACAGATTCTCAAACTATCCTATCAGCAGTTCAAAGGATACTTCCACGTCGTTCAGGAGCTTCACGTCAGCAGGTTTAGTGTGCTGCTTTTTGAGGAACAGGTCGCTGCTGTGTTTCTTAATTTTGCCAAGATCTTTCTGCATAACTAGTGCAAGAGAGAAACATGATGAATGTTCGGTCATAATAAGCCTTGGGAATCAAAATTCCAAACGGTACCATAGACTTCCCCAGCCTGTATCATTCAAAGTTTTCTTTTCTTTTTTGAGCCCTTGCAATCCTGATTGAGCCAACTGAGTAATGAGTTTATTAAACAAAACAGGTCTTACGTTTTTCATGGAAAATTTGAGATTTTAAAATCCAGTTTTACAACTTCTCTCAGCGAAAGCTGTTTGAAGGCTGTGGTGTGAAAACGCACTAAGAAGCACCATAATCAATCTATATATTCTGTTATCTACAATAAGCAGTGAAAAAGGGCCAACACCTACGTTTTAGAAAGAATCTACATTTCTAGCTCAAGCGCTATTTCTGAGCACCTTTTAGTATTAGCTTACCTTCAACTTCTGCGGTCAAACCTTTCACAGAAGCTGGTAAAAAAAAACCAAAAAAAGTGAAGATTATACAACACATTTAATCAAAACAATAAACATTTACATATATAGCAGGTTTGCTAAAATGTGAACCCTTCACGCAATCACTTCTCAAAATGTATTCTTCGCTTTTTATGTAAAGTTGTAACTGCCCTACCTTTCTATGTAATGTCATTATAGAAAGCAATAATATAATCAGCATCATCCACCTTTCAACACATCAACTCCAAGGTTCCTGCAGCTCAGGAACCAATTAATTTAAGATCTTTTTAAAATAACTTTTTAATGCCGAAAGTAACAACATTTAAAACCAATTCTGCGATTAAAAAGATCAGAAAAAGAAACTGCTAAAGAAATAACAACACAAAAAACTCTTTCCATGGGAAACAAAATCACACCTTCACAAAATCTATACACTTTAAAACCGAGTAACAACAAGAGTTCTGATCAACAATGACAGATTCAGAATGGTGTGCATGTGTAGTCAAATCAATGGTGGTCAAAACGTGAAAGATTCGAATATCCCGTTAAAACTGCTTCCGATATGCAGAAAGATTTGGCAGCAAGAAAAAAATTACTTTCATTCGCATTACGTAAAACTTGCCCTTAAAGACCTCAAAAAGAAATTCTAACAAACTTAAGACCTTTTAATGACTATTAATCACCCGCGCCAAACCTGAATACCAACTATGCAAATGCTTTCAACTCTTATCCAATGTTTTACCAACTTGTAAGAAACTAAAGAAAACATATTCATTTCATATTTTAATAGAAATAAACATGCAATGGAGGACAAAAATAGTTGACAAAAGTTTAGCTCCCCTTCACAATGTTGTTAAGGTCTCTAAACGAAACCTAAATTAGAATTTGCAACACTGAAATGGAGACTAGAGTATATCAAATTGTTTTAATCTCTCACAGTGTTCAATGTTGTGGATACGTCTTAGGATATAACAGCAATCACTGGTTTTTCTTGATGCGTAAAACAGAAATCTGGTCTAAAATCCATACTACTAAAATAACTTCTCCAAGTTTTTTTAACAATGTTTGCCAATTATAAGACAACTTTAGGTTAAACTACCAAAGAATCTTGTTTTATCTACGTTATCCACTTTTAATTTCAAACTAACGGAGCCCTGTTATTCATATTTAGGAATATAATACTAAAGATGGAACAAGCATGATATTACAGTTTTTATAAACTGTTGCTATTATAGACCTTGTCACTTTTTCAAACGCATTTTAGGGAGTAGGTTTTATGGATGTATGGAAATTCAAAGGCAAATAATGCTAAAAAAATTATAGTTTTAAAAATATAAAATGGAAACTTCGAACCTAAGACAATGAAATTTAATGCTACTAGTAATTTCTTACCATCAACCGCTCTTGAAACACTCTTCAGCTCATTATAAAATGTTATAGCCTCCGGATAGTTTTGTTGCAACTGCATTATTAGAAACTTTAATAGCGTATCTTTCTTGTTGTTTCCACGGATGTCCGCCATCTGAAACAATGAAGACATGTTTGAAAAAGATAAAACAAAAAGGAAACTGTGCAAATGTACTCCCTCTCCCTCATGTGCCCCTTCCTCTCTCATGTGTCCCTCCCTCTTTCATGTGCCCCTTCCTCTCTCTCATGTGCCCTCTCTCTCTCATGTGCCCCTCCTTCCCTCTCTCTCATGTGTCCCTCCCTCTCTCTCATGTGCCCCTCCTTCCCTCTCTCTCATGTGTCCCTCCCTCTCTCTCATGTGCCCCTCCCTCTCATGTGCCCCTCTCTACCTTTTATGTGCCTCTCCCTCTCTCTCACGTGCTCCTCTCTCTCTCTTTCTTTCTCTCATGTGTCCCTCCTTCTCTCTCATGTGCCCCTCCCTCTCAAAGGCCCCTCCCTCCCTCTCATGTGCCCCTCTCTATCTTTTATGTGCCTCTCCCTCTCTCTCACGTGCTCCTCTCTCTCTCTTTCTCTCTCTCTCATGTGCCCCTCCCTCGCTCTCTGCCTCCAATTAGCCCCTTACTGGAGCTTTAACATTAAATAACGCCTCCTTAATCCCCACACCTCCAGCGCCATCCCCGGGAAGCTTAATACCCCATAACAAAAATAAAGAAAGCTACATACACGCCTGTTAAACGTTAATTGATGTTGTACTTTAATTTCACGTATATTGTCTTTGCTCGTGGATATCAATATGTTTTCGGACTTTTACAAGAAAAAAAGAAAAACATGTCCTAAACGAAACAAGGCTGTGGTACTTTTGACGCATTTCGTTTCCCTTTGTGCATAGAAAAGAAGTGTGCATAGTTGGACACATTAAGGTGTTGTCATTTAACTCCTCTTTTGAGCAGCATGTCACTGTCTCAGTTCTATTTACTTTTGATTTTAAGATACAAATAAAGGAAATCAGCTTTAGTTTTTATTTATTCGTGTTTCCAGTTATGGCGCTTACGCATCGATTGTTCATAGTCAAGACAACTGAACAAAAAGGAGCTTTGAGAAAATTGCACACCGCTCATGTTACGGTATTATCAAAGCCTGAGTGATTGTTTAGAGCTGAAGCAAAAAAATAGCTGGCCAAGAGCTTTAGCCCCCAAAAAGATAAGTTTCTTGGCAAAGCAAAATTCTAACAAAAATCCAGTTGAATTTGAACCATCTATGGACATTCTGCACCATTTCTTACTTTCAAGTCATTTAACCAACATTACCAGGCCTTTATGAAACGAGAACATGTTAGGTGATTTTTAAATCTAGTTACATAAACTGACGGAGGGAGTCAGGTTGGCGTAGTGGTCATCAGTCGTGCCTCCCATCTCTATGACCTGGGACTTAGTCCTGGGCTCTGCATGTGTCCTGAGATTTGTCGATCTCAATCTGACTCTGAGGGTCTTTATCCAGGCACTCACGCCAAGATCTGAGCCGTTGAGTGATTAAACATTAGCCTCTGGCTAGGAAGAATAGGCAACCACTTCCTTTGCAATTGTTCAGAAAACATTCTACTACAAACTAAGAATTACCTCGGAATTAAGTTAGCTCACCTTCGGTAGCCAGGAAAGTCTGAAGCCGTAAGCAGCTCCTTTGTTGGAGCTACTGTTCAGATAGTTCCCAATTGTCAAGATATACTCCAATACCACTACGAAACTGTTGCTCTCACATAACTCACGGCAAGCCTGTAGTAGATTAGATACAGCCTAGAAAACAACAAACATAAATATTATCGAGGAAAAGAATTTCTAATGATATATTAAAGATAAGAAGAATTCGGAAAAAATCCGAGCCCAAGATGGGATTTGAACCCACGACCCTCCATGCATGGTCTAGTCGGATGCTCTAACCACTGAGCTACTGGCGACTCTATGGTGTGCAAGAGTTTCATCTTTAAGAATTTTAAACTGAATAAAAAAGAAATCTCGATCACTTGAACCATTAAATCCACTGAATAGGTTTCATTAATTCTTGTAAATTTACTTACTGAGGACACAATAAATGGATTAAAAAGTATTTTCCACATCAAAGGTCTTTTAAGTTAATAATAAACAATAGTGCTACAATATCTAACAATCGTTCCTCCTTGTCTTGGCAAGGAGGAAAAATAGTGTTACCAAATGTAACAATTGTTCTTACAGGTTCTAGTTTTCATTTAAGAAATAAAACAAGTTCTCTGTACTTTCATAGCCTGGTGAAAACCAAGACAAACATTGAGAAGAACTTGAAAGCAGATTAGTGAAAACCCGAGATGCTTGTAGAATTCTCACAAATTTTGCCTTGGATTCTACCAGGCTATGAACGCACGGAGAACATAATTCATTTCTTTTATAAAATTATCATTTTCCGTCTTAACGATCATTTTCCGTCTTAACGAAGAAAACCAACCATAATGGTTAAGTCATTTTCGTCCTTTAAAGCGTTATGAAATCACACTTGTAGAACAATCAAAACGCAAATAAAATCCAAATTATTTCAGAAAGATTAGTACAAAAGAGTCCTACCATATCTAGCAATCGTTATTACAGGTTCAAGGTCTTCGTTTTACCGGAAAATAGTGCTACCAAATGTGACAATCGTTCTTTCTTGTGTCGAGGCTTCATAAGTTAATGAAAAGTAGTTCTAGGAACCTTACTAAGCAATATTTCTAACTGCTTCGATTTCTAGGTCTTCATATTTTACTGACAAATAGTGCTACCATAAATAACAATGTAATATTTAACATTCATGCTTAGTTTTCGTATGTTATTGCAAAATATTGCTACAATCATCTAGCAATCGTTCTTACAGGTTCAAGGTCTTCATAGGTTAGTGGAAAGTCCATTATGGCTAGTAGCAGATCCAGTCTTTTGTCAAGGTTTGGAACATCACAAAGCTGAAAATAAAAGTAATTTCTTGCTTACATAAGAGCCTAGAGTTCGAAAAAAGATCAATGGCACAAAATAGCTTTTTATATTTTCTAGCATGAGCATATCCTCGTTAGTCCGGTTATAAACAAAATAAAACTAATAATAAAACATACCTCATAACTAGTAAAATAACTTTACATTAAAACCTAAATATAATTTTTACTGTTATTTCATTTCTATAGTTCAAGTATTGATATGCCAGTCTAGTACATGAAATGGATTTAAAATATTATCTAGAGGACCTGGTATCATATTGAAAAACATCATTCATTCGAAAACTTAAAATCAATGTTACATTACCTTCTTCATAAACTGGTCTGGAGGCATCAGGGTGGAGATATCTTCTTTGTAATTCTTGTACATTTCTGCTTCTTCTGCTGTCGGAAGAAACCTAAAAAAACAAGATTACCGCTAAATTTACGCTTAACTCAATAAAGTACTGCATGAATTGCTATGGAACATTTTGGGTTGAAACAACCTCCACTAGTAACAACCCTGTGACAGCCGCCTAACTCACCTCTTAAGAGCAACAAGGTAATCCACTGAAAGAGCTCCATCCTCTTCTTTGAAAAGACTCAACTTGACATCGATTTCTTGAGGGCTCAATTTGAAGCCACTTAAAAAGATTCCTGTAGTTATAAATTCACACATTTTAGTTTCTATTACATTTTATGAAAAAAGAAGCAAAAGGATGATTAGTTTCAAGAATAGATTGCAATGGATCAACTTTGCTTTGCAAAGAAAAACAATACCTAAAACGCTCACTGAGGCTATTTACTGCTATCTATTTTCATAAATACATACTCTGAGCTAACTGTAGTTTGTTAGTAAGCAATTACGTCTAAATTTAATATATTTGCATCTAAAATCAAGGCTTTAAAATTTTAATTCTTGACTTTTCAGCTTTTCCATGAATTCAGGAACAAACATTTTAAGATAAGCTTCGTGGCCTGCAATCGGAAAGTAGCAAACGTCTGCCCATCACTTCCCTTTAATTCATGATTGCCTTTTCTCGGTTTCTTTGTGTGAATGTGTGTCAACTGTCAGTGGTAAAAAGTTTTGTACATCTCAGTAAAACTAATCTTTTTAAGAATGGTTATCCATTTGCCAAAAAACACTTTACTCTTCAGTTAGCTGTCGACAATGGTAGTAAACAAAGAATTCAGCATTTTACCTAAATTTTGCGCCTTCTTTGGATCCAAAAGTAACTTTGTCACTGATTTTGGTTGGGCTGTAAAGTTAAAATACACAATCAGTGAGACCAAAACAGTATCCATCAATTTAATTTTTTGATAAGCAATATTTAAAATTTTGATTCAATATCAAATTTACGTTTCAAGTTTCTATGATTCAGCATCCAAGTTCTAAATCTGACTTTCAAGTTCTAATTTTAACATTAAAGTTTACAAACTTACATCTCACGTTTTGAATTCAGTAGTCAGTTGTAACAACTTCTGATTTAATAAAATTAAAAAAAAAAAAAACCTTTCGTGTGAATCAATAAACAACTATGCATACTTCTTGATTGTCCCACCATTCCTGTTGCTTGAAAGACCACAATGACGGCAAATGGCAGATATTTATAAGGTGATAGGATAGACTGCATGAAGAGATCTAATCGATCTTAGTATCAAAAACTTGACCCTGACTGAGAAAGCCACTGTTAGAGTATGACTTCGGCTCACCAATAAATGGCTTCATGGTTTTGTGCTGATTTATCAATGAGTTTAAGTGGAAAAAGGTACCGTTTTAAGCAATCTAGTTAAAGCCAACATCTTTTCAGGCTTCTCAACTGAAATTAGATAACAACATTTTTCATAACTGCAAAGATTAGTCATTGTCATAGTTTTTATTACTGCTCACTCTCCAATACGTACCTACAACAGGTTCTTTTTCCTTTTCTGCCACCTGAAACATTTCCTCCAGTTGAGTTAGGTTAATGCTTTTAGAACGATCGCGCATGTTTATCCACATGGAATTGGCCACCTGCAATCAATCAATGTAGTATTAATACTATGTTGCCACAAAGGATTCGTTACAATGGTTAAGTAACAAAATAAATTAACATCAGCAAGCAAAAATACTATATTTTTGATTGGGATCCCATAAAATTATTGCCAAGTTTTTTGTCTTATCAGTTTAACTCTAATAAAATAAATAGAACGTGATTTTCCAGACTTGTCTTCCTGAAACATGAGACGCTCAGTTTTCAACCTGACTCTCACGTTATTTCCTCCACAAGGAAGAAGAGATGAGCTTGGAAACCACTTGGCTGTCTCCACAATGAATGGAGCATAAAATACAACCAAAAAAGTCACATTCCTGTATTGAGGAGCTTATAAATCTAAATCGTGGTATTGATAAAACAGCTTTAATTCGATCAATACACAAATTTGATGTGTGGACTTTGTCCCACAAGCAGCCCAGGGTTTTCAATAAGAGCCGGCAATCAATAAAATCGCCGGTGCAAATTTCCTCTGATTATACAGTAGTCTTGCCAAAAAAAAGAAAAAAAATTGCATGGCGCAATAGTTGAGCCACCTGAAATTTCAAATTCACCTCCTCATTTCATTCTTATTGAAAACCCTGGCAGCCATGAAGAGTCAAAAATAAGCAAAGCTACCGAACTAGCACCATTTTCTCTCATTTTGGCTTCTATAATGAGGTAACTGTTGTTTCATCATTTATAAAATTCTCACCATCATGGCCGGCACTTTGTTCCAGAAGCAAGGCTTTAGCTTAACTTTTGATTGTGGTACCGACTTGACAGGTAAACCATCCAGCCCCATTCCACCCGATAAGGGTGGGGGAGGAGGAGGTGGAATCCCCCCAGGTACAGGGGGTGGTGGAGGAATTGGTACAGATGGCACTTGAGCTGGCTCCTCTGCCTTCTTCGATTCTCCTGTTAAAAAAGAATTACAACTTCATATAGAGTGATTAGTAGCTAAAATAGCAACCAGCAAAATAAAAGTTATAAGAAAAGGTTAATCAAATCATGAAATGCAATAAATATTTGAATTAAATCTCGTTTTAGCTATGAAGTTTTACTAAAATGTCAAATACATAACGACGCAAGAAAATTAAGGAGCCAACTAAAATCGATTATTTAAAAGAGTCATGTTCTATAATAAAACTAAACAATTAAACGTTACAAGTACTTATTTTATTAGGAAATCGGTGATTTGTGTGACTTCAAGGTGATTGTGCACGCTTGGTAGAGGAGACCGATTCAATAATGGTCATTTTCATTTTCATTACTGTCTAAACAGTAAATATTAAGATATAGTACATATTTAAGTAGATAAATATATTATCATATTTCTAAGATTTTGCCACATGACAGCTAACTTAATGCAACGTTCCACTGTATTTTTAGTACCGCCTTTACAGGGCCGTAGCAAGTCTTGAAAAACTGGGGGGCACAACCGAGCAACAAAAGCATGAGGCCTTCAAGGGGGGTCTGGGAGCATGCTCCCTGAAAAATTTTTAAAATTAGTTTATCTGAAAACATACATTTCCTGGGTTTTAAACTCCAGGACATTTGAAACAAAATCAGATAGTCTAAAACCAGTGAAACAATTCCTTTTTTCTCAGATTTTCTGTGAAGCAATAGTAGTGACAAAGGTAGAAGTAAAAAATGA
>JAPEIX020051060.1:0-11470 GCA_026122405.2 Zoanthus sansibaricus | reverse complement strand
TACTGCAATTTGCATTTATTGCACGAAGCTAAGTAAATAACGTTGTAAGATTCACAAGATAATGACTCCTTAATTTGGTATGTTTTGCCGGTAATGAAACTAGTAAAGGAATTAGATTCCATAAAATAATTGCGACATAAGTCACATTTGCTATGGCATTTGAAACAGCCAACTGTGGCACCTCCTTGGTGTATATGAGCCCTAGTGCGCGATCGAAATTTAGAAGGCGCCAATAGTTCTTTAAGGTTTTTGGGCCTTCGGAACGCGGGAATGATACTGCGATCCGGAAAAATCTCCCGCATGAGAGGGGTGGAGTATAAAATATGCAAATTATTCTTAATGATTTTACCAATTTCCGGCAGGTTGGGATTATAATCAAGTACAAAAGGAATGACTTGACGTTTACTTTTGCGTACAATTTCTGAATGAATTAATGAATCCCTACTAAGGGAATTGACTTTGTCAAATTGTTTCTGCACCAATTTGTCACGATATCCTTGCTGCACAAGATAAGACGCATATTCAGTTTTTCTGTGTTCATAAAATTGAGGAGATGAGCAGTTACGTTTAAGCCTAAGAGCTACGTTAAAAGGAATGGCATTTTTGCAATGGGATGGGTGCGCACTGGAGGGCGCTAAATAAAGATGGCTGTCAGTAGGTTTTGAGTAGACATCAGTTTCAATGAACCCATTAACAAGGTGCATGGTCAAGTCCAAGACATTAAGTTGATCCTGGGAAACAACCAATTCGAATTTGATTGTGGGATAGAGGGAATTGATATAATCCGTAAACTCAGTGAGTTTGTCTTGACCATGCAACCAAATACTGATAATGTCGTCTCGATACCTCCACCAAAAAGTGGGGTGGATACAGCCCCCTGTCTTAGCTAAGTGATCTATATGTCCCATGGCTAGGTCTGCATAGCTACAGGCGTTGCGAGGTCCCATGGCTGTGCCATGGGTTTGCAGATAATTTTTGTCTGCAAACTGCGAATTATTGTGGCGGAGACAAATATCTACAGCTTCGAGGATACATTCCGTAGAAGGGACTTGCGTGGCACGTGAATCTAATGCCTGTTTAACAGCACTAAGCCCGAGGGTGTTGTCTATATTGGGGAACATCGATACCACGTCCCAAGATACTAATAAAGTATGGGCAGGCAAAGTGGCAAGGGTATTATTGACCTCTTGGATTTTCTGGAGTAAGTGTGTGGTATCTTTAATGAAAGAGGGAAGGCTTTGCGCTAAGGGTTTTAGGTAGAACTCAGTGAATTCTGATAATCTTTCTATGGCAGTGCCACAACATGATGTTATAAGACGGAGGGGATTATTAGTCTTATGAGTCTTAACATTACCATATGCCACGCCAGGTTTAGCATCTATGCTACTAACCCACTCTGCTATTTCGGGACCAATTTGTCCTTCGCCAAGCCATTTCTCGCCCCAGGCCTTAACCAAAGAGATATGTGACCCGCTAGGGTCACAGCTAAGCTCACTATAATGTAATGGATTATCTAATTGACTATGCATTTTAGATATATAATCATCTTTACTAAGTATGACAAAGCGAGAGCCTTTATCTTGAATACGTATTACTTTATCAGAGTCAATCTTAAGTTGTTTAAGGGCAAGCCTTTCCATCTTAGATAAATTATCTTTAGGTTTACGAATATGGACAGGATTAAATATACCTTTTTTGACTTCTGATAGGAAGAGTTCGAGAGTTCGACTTGGGAGGGTTCCAGGGGCTGACTTTGGTCTTCTGCATTCAGTGATTTACACTGGTCTTCTTTACCATGAAAAAACGCCTTAAGTCGTATCCATCTTTCAAATTTGTCCCAGTCATCTTGTAACTTAAGCCAGTTAATGTCTTTCGGAATGGGGCAGAAGGAGGGTCCCTTGCGAGGGAGACTCACTTGCTCAGGTGGTAGATCCACCGAGGTTAAGTTAATAGGATTGAGGTTCAATGGAAGGTCAACACTGCTGGAAACAAGGGAGCCATTAGGGAGCCTCGAAGTAGAACGTCCACGATTTCGCTTCTGTCTAAGAGTTTTATCAAATCACTTGCGAGGTCGTGTAACACACGTAACAGGAGATATGCTAGACGAATGCGAAGAATTACCAAGTTCTAAATTGCTCTCATCAATACGAGGGTTGAAATAAATTTCCTTTGTGATCTTGCAATTTTCACGAATAATGAGTGAATCGCGAAGTACTTGAATCTTGCTTCTAATATGAAGCTGGGTGGTAAGCGCTGACTAATAATGTTAAGACTCATAAGACTAATAATCCCCTCCATCTTATAACATCATGTTGTGGCACTGCCATAGAACGATCATCAGAATTCACTGAGTGAATTCTGCAAAGGTTTCCCTCTTTCATTAAAGATACCACACACTTACTCCAGAAAATCCAAGAGGTCAATAATACCCTTGCCCCTTTGCCTACCCATACTTTATTAGTATCTTGGGATGTGGTATTGATGTTCCCCAATATCGACAACACCCTCGGGCTTAGTGCTGTTAAACAGGCATTAGATTCGCGTGCCATGCAAGTCCCTTCTACCGAATGTATCCTAGAGGCTGTAGATATTTGTCTCCACCACAATAATTCGCAGTTTGCAGACAAAAATTATCTGCAAACCCATGGTACGGCCATACGGCCTCGCAATACCTGTAGATATGCAGACCTAGCCATGGGACATATAGATCACTTAGCTAAGACAGGGGGGTGCATCCACCCCACTTTTTGGTGGAGGTATCGAGACGACGTTATCAGTATTTGGTTGCATGGTCAAGACAAACTCACTGAGTTTAATTTACGGATTACATCAATTCCCTCTATCCCATCAATGAATGACTATGAAAACGGGAAAGAATTTGTGTTACACAGCTAATTTGTAGAATTTGCGTTACGCAGCAAATTAGTATAATCTGCATTCCGCCTGGACGGAAGTGGGTGCCTTCACAACACATCGAGTATTTCTAGTTCGGCAGTCATATTGGATTAGTTTTAAAGGCAGAAATTTTAAGATTAAAATCTATTCTTAGGACATAACAATCTTTTGCACAGAAAATTTTTAAGTAACAGACGCTACTTTGGTGTAAATTCCGGAATCTCGATTTCTAAAATATTTCCACTTAAGGTTTTGAGCTCATTTTCATTCACTTAAAATTGGAATCACATCATTGGAACAATACAGACACACTAGACACAGTACAGAATATACTATGGCTCTGAAAACATGCAGATAGTGATCTTCATGCAGCAGTTTCTATCTTTAATTTTTACAACTCGACTAATAAAAACCTCACTTAAAATTTGAGCTTGAACAGGTTCTTAAAAATTTGGTTCTTATTCGCGATGCGTGGGTTTTTACTGTATTCGTAGTGATGTTCATAAAGATCAGCGTTGTACCTACTTACCGGCAATAGACCCTTTTCACGCTTAGCGTGACTCAGCGTTGTACCTACTTACCGGCAATAGACCCTTTTCACGCTTAGCGTGGCTCAGCGAAATGTTTGGTTTATTGGAAAAAGGAATTTACTGTCAAACTTGTCTTGTTTAAGTTAAAAAAAACGGCCAATTTTCAATGTATTAGATCCTAAATTAGCAGAGAAAGTAATTTTCGAATCTCGGTAATTTCATAAGGTAATGTATGGTGGGAGGGCATTACATGCCCGTCAAGCCTCGTTATCATGCTAAACATACGTTTTCTAGCAAAAATTCCGCAATTATATTTAGCTTAAAATATTCACATCTTCGCCAATTTTTGGTCATTTTTAGCGAAAGTTTACTTTTTTACTATTATTGGTGTGACAAATTTGATGATGAATTTCGTTTTTTGAAAAGCGGCATATTTATCAATATCACGCTTGCGTGAAAAGTGTTTAGACGCCAACTCTTATGATTTAAATACAGATTATACTTTTTAAATTGCCTTTGACATCCTCATATTAAAACTCGATATAGAAAACGAATTTCAAGTTAAAGAATATAGAAAATGAGGAAAAAAACTGACACTTCACGGCTAATTTTATTGTATCCTTTTTATGATAGAGTTGGAGAGGGTGGGAGGGTGGCGGGAGTGATAAAGAGAGTGGTTTTTTGAAAGTATTAAGCTATAAACGAGGGCTCAGTTATTGGAAATGCACGTTATAAAGAAGGCGCTTATTAGAGGGGGACTTATCTTAGTGGTGTTTATCAGGAGGGGAGCTTCTCAGAGAATAGGAACTTATTAGAGATAGAGTTTGTAAGAGAGGGCGCTTATTAGAGACAGGTCTTATTAGAGTTTGGGAACTTACTAGGAATAGGGTTATTCAGAGAAGTGGTTCTCAGAGAGGGGACTAATTGGAGACAGGTCTTATTAGAGTGGGGGAACTTACTAGAAATAGGGTTATTCAGAGAAGGGGTTCTCAGAGAGAGCTCTTATTAGAGACAGGTCTTATTAGAGTGGGGGAACGTACTAGAAATAGGGTTATTCAGAGAAGGGGTTCTCAGAGAGGGGACTAATTGGAGACAGGTCTTATTAGAATGGGGGAACTTACTAGAAATAGGGTTATTCAGAGAGGGGGTTGTAATAGAGAACGCTTTTTAGAGACAGGTCTTATTAGAGTGGGGGAACTTACTATAATTAGGGTTATTCAGAGAGGGAATTGTCAGAGAAGTGGCTCAGTGGAGACAGGTCGTATTAGAGTGGGAAAACTTACTGGAAATAGGGTTATTCAGAGAGGGCCGGGGTTGTCTGAGAGGGGGTTTATTAGACACAGGTCTTATTTGAGTGGGGGAAATTAGAAATAGGGTTTTTCAGAGAGGGGGCTTTTTAGAAACGAATACTTATTTAAGTTGTTATTCTTGTGTAGATCAGGATGGAGACATTGGTTGTACCGCGAACACATTGGCAAGCTTGAGTCTGGATGAGTGGATCTTCTAAACAATTTGATCTCGTTACATAGTGACAATCTGCGGAGGAACTTATTCTGTTGCCACGTCTAATTAAAAATATTTTATGCGAGCGTTTGTCGTAAATGGACAAAGAGATAATTATCATTTTCCAGTCTTATTTTCAAGGGTTTTTGAAAACCTTGGGATGCGCAGTTTGTTTGTCAGCGTAGAAAAAATCGGTTGTCGGCTTAATGTCTCAGAAGTTGCTGTGTCTTACATAAAACGGAAGTTTATGAATAGATCAAGAGATTAAGGTATATTGTGCGAGCTATGGTGAATATCTCACGGACTAGTCATTTAAATATGTTTTGAACTTGAAACGCTAAATCAGGATGTAAACCCAAGGTCATGATCTTGGTTTAGAAAGACTTATTCCATGGTTGGTCTATTTATAAGAGAAACGCGGAAGACCAATTAAGCAAAAATTTAATACCGTTTTGATTTTGTGTAAAGCTTCTTGTTTAAATCCCTTGACCTCTTCATGTTTAATGTTGTAAATAGAAGGTCCTGAATATCTTTCCTTTCCATTAATTGTTTTATGGAAACTGATTTTGTGTTGAGGAGTAAACAATGTCAATGAAGATAACAACGATCACTCTTGTTTGAGTCAGTTAAAAATTAATTTTAGTGCGATTTAAACGGCGGAAATGGAAAGAGCAGGTCAAAATGATTTTGGCTGTGAATATTAAAAACTGTTGCACTAATGAATTTTCAAAAGCAAAGAAACATTTTTGTTATTATAAAAAAGTGTATGTCAGTTTGCATGAAATCGAGGCTGGAGGGGCATCAATGCCCGTTCAGGTTCACGGGCATCAATGGCCGTTTTCATGCAAACTTTCATATGTTTTCTTTTAAAACTTCGTATAAAATTCTGTTCTTAAAATCTCCAATACTATCACAGTTTTTAAGATCAAAAAGTTATTTTTTTTTGGTACTTACTAATTTTGACCTGCTCTTTCCATTTGTGCCGTTTAAATAATGCTTTTAGGAAGTTTTAACTGACTCAAATAAGCGTGATAAAAGTCTATTGTATACGTCTCTCATCTGCTCGATATGTCCGATAGTCACACAAGGGCTTAGCCAGGGAAGGGGGTCCGTGGGGTGCCCGTGACCCCCCCCCCCTTCCCCTTTTATAAGTCATTTTTGACCAAACAACCTACAACAGGTGGCGAGAACGCCATGACAATCTGGTGAGCACCCTCACTTTGACGCAATGTGACCCTTATACCCCCCATCCTTCCCTCATTCCCCTTCCTTCCCCTCCTTTGAAAAATCCTGGCTACGCCTCTGGTCATATTTGATTCTATTCCTCAAATGATTCTATATGGAGGTTCGCAACTTGGTTATGAAGTTAGAAAGAAAGTGTGAGTCTCTGCAGCTCAGTACATGCGCAGAGCATCAGACCGGTAATCAGAAGCTTGCGGGCTCGATTCCCGTCAGTAATTCAGACTTATTTCTGAAAACTTTCTTTCTAAATCTGAGGATAGTTTCTGTCGTGGTGCTGCTTCCGCCGTTATAAAGTTTTGTCCCGATCCGTTGTCCACATCAGCCAAAAGGCTTTGTCTATTAATTTTTACTGGGATTATGGAAGATGGGAGCAGGAGTAAAGATCTCTTTTCTCTTTGTGGGGCCATAACCGCTACGGGATAGCTTAGATTTTTCATCTGACTGATGGTTAACACAAATACTTTTGTGGTGTCGACCTTGACATTTCATAGCCGTAACTCTTAGCAAGAAACAGAGATAATCAGTTTATATTTTTACGAACATATTTATGGACTGAGAGCGTTTAACACCTGAAACTATTGTTCTATGTTTAATTTCCTATACGCATAAACGTGGGTAAGAACAATCTTATTTTCAGACGAAACCCTTAGACTCTAAGTTAGAGATAATATTCAGTTCAATGTTCTTTTTGCTGTAAAAATTAATATCTTATAGTTTCTTTCCGAGTTTCGAAGAACTGATGATGCAACATTCTGATCTGTTTTAGTGAACCTTTGAACCAAACGTTTTCGCACTTCAAAACAAAAACGATATAGATTGAAAAGCATTTTGACATCATACAGCTGTGTTGTCACAAACATCATTGGAGTTAGATAATCTCTAAAGGATTCCGTCCAAGGGTGTTGAGCACGCGAGTTCGGAACCTATACGTTACCGACACGACTTGATGAGCGTAGGGAAAGAAAACACTTTTAATCGTATAAGTTTGTGTAAGACGAGTTATACGCATCCTGCTGTTTGGACGATTTAATCCGGAATACACTTTTTTAATAAGAACAGTGAGGCTTAAATCGCCTGAAAAATTAGAACAAATTAAGAACAATCTGAGAAATATTTCTCTTGGCAATCTTGTTTTATAAAATGCCATTGATAAAATGAATTGAGTTCACCATGCTGCCTTGACGTCACAAGGTTAACGCACTGCGATTGGTGCATTCGAAGACAAAAGGACTCTAGCATTACATCATAAAATCTTACATTCTAATTACTTACACCTATTTGGATCACTTGAAATTTTTTCAGACTGCATAGTACTGCATGCACGGCTCTGTAATGCTGCGGCCTCGCCAGCCTCGCGTCTTCGCTCGGCTGGCTCGTTGGCAATTATAGCAGGAACATTTCTTCTCCAGATATTTGAAGAGTGTTTTTCTTCAGTAGATATTGGTAAGCACCCAGTTATTAGATGAGGAGCTGCTAATACTAGGCTATCCTTCTAATGTTCAAAGTCAAGAGGAATAACAACAAGAATAAAACTTACGTTCAGTCCACTTCTTTATTTCTGTTTCTGTTGCTACGACTAAATCTTCTCTATAAATCTTACCCTTATATAGTAACTACAATGTCGATCATTGTTATTGCAACTTTACTTAGTAACTTTCAATCAAGGCTCAACAAGAACTTGATGGAATGTTAATTAATCCTAAATGAAGATTGCTTTGAAAAACTTTTTCGTAATTTTTTATAGGAAATACGCATGATCGGACACAAATCTTCTGCAGTAGCATTATCGAATTTTCTGAGAAAGATTGGCTGGATCAGAAATCTCACTAGAGAACACTCCTTAAAAAGCGTACAAAAACTATTGCGCAAGTTTGTAAAAGTGAGACGTCAGCGTATAAAAAAGTTTACGCCCACATCTTAGTTGGCAATTTTTTTGTACAAAGGTAAACAAAATATTTTAACTACTATAAATAGAAATTTCCTATTTGTGCCAAAAAGGAACATATTACTAACATCAAAAATCAGAATTCCAAAAGTCGACTGTTTCTCGACCAACTTGACAAACCATGTATTGTCTTCTTGTTTAGGAGTGTAACTCTTAGAAAGTATTACATTGTAAAACATCTGTGTAAGTTTAAGTTAATTTCTAAATTTTAAAGCAACAAGGGCTTCGTACGTAAGCAATAAGCTCATTAACTATATTAATTTGTTTTTCTCACGCACTTAAAATAACACTCGTAATTTCACGTAAACACTGGCAATCTATCCAAGATACATTTATAGACACCAAAACTTTGGCTAGAGCCTTAAAAGAACAAAATGCTAAGAGAAAACTTTTTTTTCTTTTCTTCTTTCTAAAGCAATAACGTTTGCTGTTCAACTCGAACTTAATCAAATATGCAAGCTTTAGCCACCAGTAAGGTAAACATTTCTCGAATGTATAATATGTCCTAGAAAAATTACATTTTTTTCCAAAAATGCGCGTCTTAACTACCGACATGCAGCTGATAAAATTCATCGAAGTAAAAAACAACAAATAAAAACTAAGAAGATACAGAAAACTGTATCGTAATACTGTGAGGCGGTTTATTCAAGATTGATGAGATAAGATGACTTTAGTTCATAAATTCTAATCTCGTGTTTCCTATCGCCCGTGATGGGGGCAGCTAAACGATTCCAAACAAGAACAGTTTGTATGACAAAGAAATTAAACAGCCAATACGCGACAAAATCTCGAAATTTATTAACAGAGTTTTCAATGAAGTTATATCATTTTAATCTGTGATTTCAATTAACATCTACATTTGTGATTTGTGACTTATATATGCAAATTGGCTGGGAATTGTAACATTTTGCGATAATTAAAATTGTAAGCTGACATTAGTGTCTTGTTCTGTTTGGAGTTGGGAACACTTAATGACCGCCCCACGGGAAATAGGGCCGGGAACATTGAGGTTCTCGGGGAAACAAAAAAAAACTCGCTCTTTTCTTTGGGACCAGTCATTTAGTGCTTATCGTTCATTCTTCTTTCCGAGTCAAACACAGACACAGCGCAAACACACCAACACACCAGATCACGTTATAGTCACTGTTGAAATAGATTGCGACTTGTGTTCCTTCTCTTAATAGGTTAATTCTCGAATTGATATACTGGCTGAATTTAAGCGTAATTTAATTTTTAAAAAGAAACCCTAAATGATATGGGACCTACCTGATGTTTTATCTATCAGTACAAATTATATTTGCTTCTATCTCTGTGTAAACTCGACAATTTAACTTTAATCTCCTTCATGTTGCAAGGTACTGAATACTGAGATAAGGCGCACAGTGTAAACAAACGCTTCATACACAACATTGAGTTTGAAAGTCATCACCCTGAGCTTTAATTTGTAATTAATTCCTTAATATTCATTTTTACTATGGAAAATCGAGCGAGCGAGTTAGTTGAACTTCATTCAGAAAGTACTCTTATTCTTTCAATATGTCCAAAGCTAAGCCTAAGGCTCGCGGCCATGCACGTCGAGCCTAGCGGTCAGGCCCGCGAGCCGAGGATGAAGTTCTATGTTCAGAACCTTAATACTAGTACTCAAGGCCGCTAACGAGGGGTATCGAACGGTTCCATTCAATTTAAAAGTGCTCGCAAATTTGCAAAAATTACACGGGTGCTAGCTCGTAAACAATAAATCCGTTATGATATGATTAAAACAAAAAGTTTCAAACATAATAACGAATAAGGACGTTAAACCGTAGGCCCTCGGGGACATAGTTTATGTGTGCATGTGTGTGCATGTGTGTGTTAGTCTGTCATGTGAAAGGTCTCTGTCCACCTTAGAGTGGTAAAGATGGTGTCCCAAGTAGAAGGTCTTTGGCCGGCTAGAAGACTTGACACCTAAATAAAGTCTTTATTTAATATTATATTATTCTTACATTCTTACCTATATTGCTTCAGTGTTTTTTCAACTGTTCATACTGTAACTGAAACATTCAATGTTTCTTCAACAGTTCAGAGTATAACTGTTTATAGGGGACGCTGTATGTACTATCGGGAAAACGCGCGAAGCTCAATAACAAAGCACAAAGATAAACGCATTCTTGCAAAGACCATGCGATACCCCTCTTTAAATTTAATAGGTTTTCATCGTTAGTTCTATTTCAGCGACAGCAGTTAACTATAAGTATAACACTCCTTGCACTACTTAAGGCCGCACGGGAAATACGAAATTAAGCCATGAGTTTTCTAAACTTACGCTGAAATCAAGAGTATCTTTAATTTAATTCGAAGAAATTATACAGACGCGCCTCGACTGCTGAAGGCCGTGGGCATCTTATAAGATACATTATGCAGATATGCACGTCATAAACCAAGGTCTAGTTGGTGACCATGATGAGGCAATCATTTAGTTTTGGAAATACTATTTGATTTACAAGATACCAACACGTTTGTCTATTCATAGCGCAAGTATATTAATTGCAATGTTTTCATTAACAATCAAAGTCACTCCAAATAAGTCTTGAAAAATATCTAAGAAAGCCCAAACGTTTCATTACAGTGACTATAAATTATATTATTCTTAATCGTACAACCTTGCTACGAAACCTCCACATTTTTAGTTAAAATTGCTTATCGATAATTGCAAATAATATCAAATACAAGTACACCCTTCTTAAAATATTTTAAATAATAAAATATGTCTTTAAAAAGCTAAAACGTAAATTAATAGACAGAAACAAATGTAACACTCAACTTCCTCAACTTCAAACAAAGCGAAGTTGTCAGTTGAAGCTACTGGTCAAAGGGCTGTACTTAAGTGCATTTAACTTGCGGAACCTTGATTAGTCAGAAGATCAATCTAGAAACTTTTTATAGATCTGAGTTTAACAGGACGCATAAGTAAGGCATACACTCTTCAGTAATGTTGTGCACACAGATACAGCCATTTGTACTGAACCATGAAAACAAACTGCTCTTACTGAGTGCCGAGTAAGGAACTGACATGAACTTTGCCGCTATTTCAGTGACGAACACTCTTTGCGTTCGATACATGGTTTGGTGACAGCTAGTGCCGGAGGTCAATTCCAATGCTCTCAAAATTCGCGTCATGCAATCGTTTAACAAGTGACTTCAAGTTGTTTCAAGGAGCGAGACTGCAATCAGTCAATATCATCATAATAGACATTTTTTACCCACGCAAAATATAATAAACTTGCCTGTACGTCTTTATTTCTTAACCCTTTACATGCTAAATTTTTTAAAGTCAAAAATTTTAATTTTCTTAAAAAATAAAAACTTCAGAACTAGT